>JAQQAC010006877.1:4949859-5023087 GCA_029783875.1 Phataginus tricuspis | reverse complement strand
TACTGCTTTCCACAATGGTTGAACTAATTTGCATTCCCACCAGCAGTATAGGAGGGTTCCCTTTTCTCCACATCCTCGCCAACATTTGTTGTTGCTTGTGTTTTGGATGTTGGCCATCCTTACTGGTGTGAGGTGATATCTCATTGTGGTTTTAATCTGCATTTCTCTGATGACCAGCGATGTGGAGAATCTTTTCATGTGCCTGTTGGCCATCTGAATTTCTTCTTTAGAGAAGTGTCTATTCATGTCCTCTGCCCATTTCTTAATTGGATTATTTGCTTTTTGTTTGTTAAGGTGCATGAGTTCTTTATATATTTTGGATGTCAACCCCTTCTCTGATACATCATTTATTAATATATTCTCCCATACTGTAGGATGTCTTTTTGTTTTACTGATGGTGTCCTTTACTGTACAGAAGCTTTTCAGCTTGATATAGTCCCACTTGTTCATTTTTGCTTTTGTTTCCCTTGCCCGGGGGGATATGTTCATGAAGAAGTCGCTCATGTTTATGTCCAAGAGATTTTTGCTTATGTTCTTTTCTAAGAGTTTTATGGTTTCATGACTTACATTCAGGTCTTTGATCCACCTTGAGTTTACCTTTGTGTATGGGGCTAGACAGTAGTCCAGATTCATTCTCTTACATGTAGCTGTCCAGTTTTCCCAACACCAGGTGCTGAAGAGGCTGTCATCTCCCCATTGTATATCCAAGGCTCCTTTATCAAATATTAATTGACTGTAGGTGTTTGGGTTAATGCTTGGATTTTCTATTCTGTTCCACTGGTCTATGGGTCTGTTCTTGTGCCAGTACCAAATTGTCTTGAGTACTGTGGCTTTGTAGTAGAGTTTGAAGTCAGGGAGCGTAATTCCCCCTGTTTGATTCCTCCTTCTCAGAATTGCTTTGGGTATTCGGGGTCCTTTGTGGTTCCATATGAATTTTTGAGTTATTTGTTCCAGTTCATTGAAGAAAGCTGCTAGTAGTTTGATAGTGATTGCATTGAATCTGTAGAGTGCTTTAGGTAGTATAGCCTTTTTGACAATATTTATTCTTCCTAGCCAAGAGCATGGGATGCATTTCCATTTGTTTGTGTCCTCTTTAATTTCTCCTAGGAGTGTCTTGTAGTTTTCAGAGTACACGTCTTTCACTTCCTTGGTTAGGTTTATTCCTAGGTGTTTTATTCTTTTTGATGCAATTGTGAATGGAATTGTTTTTCTGATTTCTCTTTCTGTTAGTTCATCATTAGTGTACAGGAAAGCAACAGATTTCTGTGTGTTAATTTTGTATCCTGCAACTTTGCTGAATTCAGATATTAGTTCCAGTAGTTTTGGAGTGGAGTCTTTAGGGTTTTTTATGTACAGTATCATGTCATCTGCAAATAGTGACAATTTGACTTCTTCTTTACCAATCTTGATGCCTTTTATATCTTTGTTTTGTCTGATTGCGTGGCTAGGACTTCCAGTACTATGTTGAATAACAGTGGAGAGAGTGGGCATCCCTGTCATGCTCCTGATCTTAGATGAAAAGCTTTCAGCTTCTCGCCGTTAAGTATGATGTTAGCTGTGGGTTTGTCATATATGGCCTTTATGATGTTGAGGTACTTGCCATCTATACCCATTTTGTTGAGAGTTTTAATCATGAATGGATGCTGAATTTTGTCAAATGATTTTTCAGCATCTATGGAGATGATCATGTGGTTTTTGTTCTTCTTTTTGTTGATGTGGTGGATGAGGTTTATGAATTTTCGAATGTTGTACCATCCTTGCATCCCTGGGATGAATCCCACTTGATCATGGTGAATGATCCTCTTGATGTATTTTTGAATTCGGTTTGTTAATATTTTGTTGAGTATTTTTGCATCTACGTTCATCAGGGATATTGGTCTGTAATTTTCTTTTTTGGTGAGTTCTTTGCCTGGTTTTGGTATTAGAGTGATGCTGGCTTCATAGAAAGAGTTTGGAAGTACTCCCTCCTCTTCTATTTTTTGGAAAGCTTTAAGGAGAATGGGTGTTATTTCTTCTCTATATGTCTGGTAGAATTCAGAGGTGAATCCATCAGGTCCGGGGGTTTTGTTCTTGGGTAGTTTTTTGATTATCACTTCAATTTCGTTGCTGGTGATTGGTCTGTTTAGTTTTTCTGTTTCTTGCTTGGTCAGTCTTGGAAGGTTGTATTTTTCTAAGAAGTTGTCCATTTCTTCTAGGTTTTGCAGCTTGTTAGCATACAGATGCTCATAATATTCTCTTATAATTCTTTGTATTTCTGTGGGGTCCGTCGTTATTTTTCCTTTCTCATTTGTGATTTTGTTTATATGTGTAGATTCTCTTTTTCTCTTAATGAGTCTGGCTAGGGGTTTATCTATTTTGTTTATTTTTTCAAAGAACCAGCTTTTGGTTTCATTGATTTTTTCTATTGTTTTATTCTTCTCAATTTTATTTATTTCTTCTCTGATCTTTATTATGTCCCTCCTTCTGGTGACTTTGGGCCTCCTTTGTTCTTCTTTTTCCAATTTCAATAATTGTGTCTTTAGACTTCATTTGGGAATGCTCTTCCTCCTTTAAATAGGCCTGGATTGCAATATACTTTCCTCTTAGAACTGCCTTTGCCGCGTCCCACAGAAATTGTGCCTTTGTGTTGTTGTTGTCATTAGTCTCCATGTATTCTTTGATTTCTGTTTTGATTTGATCATTAACCCATTGATTAAATAGGGGAATGCTGTTAAGTCTCCATGTATTTGTGATCCTTTTTGATTTCCTTCTAAAATTTATTTCTAGTTTTATACCTTTGTGATCTGAGAAGTTGGTTGGTAGGATTTCAATATTTTTGAAATTACTGAGGTTCTTTTTGTGGCCTAGTATGTGGTCTATTCTGGAAAATGTTCCATGTGAATTTGAGAAGAATGTGTATCCTGCTGCTTTTGGGTGCAGAGTTCTGTAGATATCTGTTAGGTCCATCTGTTCTAGTGTGTTGTTCAGTGCCTCTGTGTCTTTACTTATTCTCTGTGTGGTTGACCTATCCTTTGAAGTGAGTGGTGTGTTGAAGTCTCCTAAAATGAATGCATTGTTGTCTATTTCCTCCTTCAATTCTGTTAGTATTTGTTTCACATATGTTGGCGCTCCTGTGTTGGGTGCATATATATTTATAATGGTTATATCTTTTTGTTGGACTGACCCCTTTATCATTATGTAATGTCCTTCTTTATCTCTTGCTACTTTCTTCATTTTGAAGTCTATTTTGTCTGATACAAGTACTGCAACACCTGCTTTTTTCTCTTTGTTGTTTGCATGAAATATCTTTTTCCATCCCTTCACTTTTAGTCTGTGTATATATTTGGGTTTGAGGTGAATCTCTTGTAAGCAGCATATAGATGGGTCTTGCTTTTTATCCACTGTGTTACTCTATGTCTTTTGATTGGTGCATTCAGTCCATTTACATTTAGGGTGATTATTGATAGATATGTACTTATTGCCATTGCTGGCTTTAGATTCGTGGTTACCAAAGGTTCGAGAGTTTCTTCTTTACTATCTAAGAATCTAACTTAACTTTCTTGTTAAGTTATTGTGAATGCCATCTGATGTTTCTTTATTTCTCCCTTCCTATTCTTCCTCCTCCATTCTTTATATATTGGGTGTTTTATTTTTTGCCTTTAGTTAGTATTTGGATGGTCTGCTTTCTTTCCTATGATTTTATTTTCTCTGGTGACATCTTTTTAGCCTTAGGTGTGTTTCCCTCTAGAGCAGTCCGTTTAAGATATCCTGTAGTGGTGGTTTATGGGAGGCAAACTCTCTCAACTTTCTTTTGTCTTGAAATTGTTTAATCCCTCCATCATATTTAAATGATAATCGTGCTGGATACAATATTCTTGGTTCGAGGCCCTTCTATTTCATTACGTTAAATATATCATGCCATTCTCTTCTGGCCTGTAAGGTTTCTGTTGAGAAATCTGATGACAGTCTGATGGGTTTTCCTTTATAGGTGATGTTTTTTCTCTCTCTAGCTGCCTTTAATACTCTGTCTTTATCTTTGACCTTTGCCATCTTAATTATTATGTGTCTTGGTGTTGTCTTCCTTGGGTCCCTTGTGTTGGGAGTTCTGTGGGCTTCCATGGACTGCGAGACTATTTCCTTCCCCAGCGTGGGAAATTTTCAGCAATTATTTCTTCAAAGACACTTTCTATCCCTTTTTCTCTCTCTTCTTCCTCTGATACTCCTATAATGCGAATATTGTTCCGTTTGGATTGGTCACACTGTTCTCTCAATATTCTTTCATTCCTAGAGATCCTTTTTTCTCTCAGTACCTCAGCTTCTTTGTATTCCTCTTCTCTAGTTTTTATTTCATTTATCGTCTCCTCCACTGTATCCAATCTGCTTTTAATACCGTCCATTGTGTTCTTCAAGGATTGGATCTCTGACTGGAATTCATTCCTGAGTTCTTGAATATCTTTCCATACCTCCATAAGGATGTGAATGATTTTTATTTTGAACTCCCTTTCAGGGAGAGTCAGAAGGTCCATATCATTAAAATCTTTCTCAGGAGTTGTATTCATAATTTTACTCTGGACCAGGTTCCTTTGGTGTTTCATATTTGTGTATGGAGCCCTCTAGTGCCCAGAAGCTCTACTCTCTTGAGCTGCTCAGTCCCTGAAGGAATATCAGGGATTGTAGGGGAGTGGTATTGGTGCCTCGGGGTAGGAAAGGGCTGTTTTCTGGTTCCTGGCTGCTATGCCTGTCTCCACTGTCTGAACCAGTGGGCTGAGCACACAGGTATAACCCTCTGTGCTTTGCCTTTTTAGTTGCTGTAGGCAGATCCTCCCTTTGGCTGGCCCAACACCAGGGAAGGGCTTCCAGGTTTGCAAGCCGGGTGGGGCTGGCCAGGCGAAAGGTGCACTAGTCTGCCTGTCACAGAAGGGGTTACTGGAGCCGTGCAGGCAGCCAGGAAGCTGGCACACCTGAAGATCAGAAAACTTCCAATCTGCTGGGCAGAGTACACCTGGACAATCCTGTCCACCTGTCCTTTCTCCCAAGCAGCAAGCTCCGTGTAGTCCTTGCCCCCTCAGCAGGCCTCCTTCCAAGGTCCTCCCTACCAGGAAGTCTCTCAGACTGCCTGCCCCTCCCCCATCCTGGAGAAGCTGGGTATGGATCCCTGATCTCACAAGCAGCTGGAATCTTAGTCTCTCCAGGAACTCCGCCTGTCTTAGCTTTCCATGCTCCTAATTACAAGAGTATCATGCAAGCACCATGAAATGTAGGTTTGTGCTCCCAGAGCAGATCTCCAGAGTTAGGTATTCAGCAGTCCCAGCTCTCCACTCCCTCTCTGCTCTGTTCCTGTTCCTCCTGCCGGTGAGCTCAGGTGGGGGAAGGGCTTGGATCCCGCAGGGCCACAGGTTTAGTACATTACCATTTTCTGTGAGGGCTGCTCTTGTCTCCAGGTGTATGCAGTTTATTGTAGTTGTCTTTCCCGTTGCTCTTTCAATAGTAGTTGTAGTAGCTTTATTTTCATATTATATGCGGTTTTAGGAGGAAGCCTCTGTCTCACCTCTCACGCTGCCATCTTTAATCTTCCCTTCGGCAGTCAGATTTAAACCCTCTGGTTTCATGGCTTTTTTCCTGTGCTCCAGGGCAGGTGAGTTTGTGTTCTAGTAGCTCAACAATGTACTCCTTACTACAGGGCTGCAATGGGAGTGAGGCTCCTTCTGTTATCATGTTTCCATTTCTGTCATTGTTTTTATGTTCTCTTTATATTTTGTTAAGCAGAGGGTGTTCGCTCAGGCCTCTTTTCTTCCTTGGGATGAATTGCTCTGTGTGTAGGTACAGATTTGGTGTGTACATAGAAGGAGGTGAATTCAGGCTCTTTCTAAGCTGTCACCTTGGACCTGCCTCCTTCTGATGTTGACTATTTAATTGTGCAGATGACTTGATACTGTATACAGAAAACCCTAAAGAATCCACCAAAACTATTAAAACTAAGTGGATTCAGCAAAGTTGCAAGGTACAAAATATACAGAAACCTTTCGCATTCCTATATACTAACAATGAACTAGCAGAAAGAGAAATCAAGAAAATAATTCAATTAAAAATTGGATCAAAAAGAACAAAATACCTAGGAGTAAACCTAACCAAGGAGGTGAAGGACCTGTACTCTGAAAACTAAGACACTGTTGAAAGTAAGTAAAGAAGACACAAGTAAATGGAAATCTATCCCACGTTCATGGATAGGAAATGTTAATACTGTCAAAATGGCCATCCTGCCCAAGGCAGTTTATAGATTCAATGCAATCCTTATCAAAATGCCAATGGTATTTTTCAATGAACTAGAGCAAATAATCCTTACAATCCTGTGGAACCACAAAGGACCCCAAATACTGAAAGCAATCTTGAGAAAGAAGAACAAAGCTAGAAGTATATGTTCCCTGACTCCAAGCTATACTACAAAGCTACAGTAATCAAAACAGTATGGTACTGGTGCAAGAACCAACCTGTAGATTAATGGAACAGAATAGAGAGCCCAGATATAAAACCATGAATATATGGTCAATTAATATATGGTAAAGAGGCTGTGAATATATAATGTGGAAAAGACTGTCTCTTCAATAGCTGGTGTTAGGAATACTGGACAGCTACATGCAAGAGAATAAAACTGGATTACTATCCAACTCCATACACAAAAGTAAACTCAAAATGGGTCAAAGACCTGAATGTTAGACATAAAACCATAAAACTCTTAGAAGAAAACACAGGCAAAAGTCTCTTAAACATAAGCATGAGCAATTTTTTTCTGGACATGTCTACCTGGGCAAGGAAAATAAAAGCAAAATTGAACAAGTGGGATTATATCAAACTAAAAAGCTTCTGTACAGCAAAGGATGCTGTCAACAGAACAAAAAAGCAAATTAAGGTTTGGAAGAATATAATCATAAATGATTTACCTGATAAGGGATTAACATCCAAAAATGAGAAACTCATATAACTGAACACCAAAAAACAAATAAAAAATGGGCAGAGGACCTGAATAGATGTTTTTCTAAAGAATAAATACAGATGGCCAAGAGACAGATGAAAATATGCTCCACATTGCTAATCATCAGGGATATGCAAACCAAAACCACAATGAGATATCACCTCATACCCAGCATGACCACTATCCAAACACAAAGAATAACAAGTGTTGGTGAGGATGTGGAGAAAAGGGAACCATCCTACACTGTGGGTGGGATTGCAAATTGGTGCAGCTACTTTGGAAAGCAGTAGGGAGGTTCCTCAAAAAACTAAAAATAGAAATACCATCTGACCCAGTAACCCCACTTCTAGGAGTTTACCTGAAGAAAACAAAATCTCTGATTTGAAAGATATATGCACCCCTATATTTATTGCTGCATTATTTAAAATAGCCAAGATATGGAAGCAAACAAAGTGTCCATCAATAGGTAAATGGTAAAAAGGTGGTACATATATGCAATAGAATATTATTCAGCCATAAAAAAAGAAAGAAATCCTGCCATTTGTGACATGTATGGACTTAGAGGATATTATGCTAAGTGAAATAAGCCACACAGAGAAAGACAAATACCATATGATTTCACTTATATGTGGAATTGAAGAATAAAACAAGATGAAGAAAATGGCAGTATACTCATAGACACTGAGAAGTGACTGATGGTTACCATGTGGAAGGGTTTGGGGTGGGTGGGTGAAAGAAATAGGTGAAAGGTATAAAGAGGCACAAAATCTCATAATATAAATTAGTCATGGAAATGAAAGTGCAGCATAGAGTATATAGTCAATAGTTCTGTAGTATCTTTCTGTGTTGACAGATGGTAACAATATTGGTTGGAGTGAGGATTTAATAATGTATATAACTGTTGAATCACTATGTTGTATACTTGAAACCAACATAGTATTGTATATCAAGTACACTTCAATAAATTTAAAAAATGTGACCAAGTTTGGAAAAAAAATTGCTCAGAAGCAAAGGTTATGTCTTGAAACTATAAAGGACAGCACAAAAACAAAAACAAGAAAACCTGGATATCTTTTGAATGTTATAGCTTGTAATCATTTACATTTGGAATCCTTGGGTATCAATAGATCATTGTAAATGTAGTTTTAAACTCAAATTTTTCTTTTCCATTTTGCTCTTCACAAATAATTAAACACTAGGACAATCCAGCCACAGATTGTCTTTAATTATACCATTGTTCTGTACATTGCTATTTAGTTATACAATTTCAATTTCAGTTTTATTATTTTTCTTAATTTTATAATATGCACTGAAGGAGCTAGTCAATAAATCTTGTGCTAGCCTGCAATGTCATTACGTGTAAAAGAATTTTTTTAGGAACCATTTATTTAGTCATACACACTGCAAAGTAGAAATTAGGCTGTCACTAAAAATGATACCCCTAAGGTTTCAAACAGGAAAGAGAAAAGACTGTTGAAATTAGTTTCCATAATTTTTCCTGTTCAGATAGCTCTTTTTTCCAAAACCAAATAGATGATGACATCTGTTCTCTGGCATCTCAGAAAGGTCCTGATTTTGTGGTCATCTCTACTTTTTGAACAGATGCTTCATGAATATGTATATATGAATGGCTATTGATCACCTGAAATTATCCTCATTTATTAATGACCAAGGAAATGTAAATCAACACCATATTGAATGTCATTTCAAACCTATGAAAATCCTCAGAATAAAAAATTCTGTGATTCTATATCTGGGTTCACAATTATGTTCCATTGATCTTTATGTCTATTGTTTCAACAATACCACACTGCCTTGATATTGTAGCTTTCTAGTATATCTTAAAGTCAGATAATGTCAGTCCTCCAATTTTACTCATTAATATTGTGTTGGCTATTCTTGGTCTTTTGCCTTTTCAGTTTGTCGACATCCACAAGATAACTTACTAGTATTTTTATTGGCATTCCATTGAAAATATAGATCAAGTTTGAAAGAAGGAATTCTTGACAATATTGAGTCTTCCTAAATGTGAATATGGAATCTTTCTCAACATATACACCTTTGATTTCATTCATCAGTTTTTTCATTATTTATATATCTCTGGTACTTATTTTGTTACATTTATACCCAAGTATTTCATTTTTGGGGATGGTAAAATAAATGGTAATGTATTTTTTAATTTCATACCCACTTGCTCATTGTTGGTATATAGGAAATTGATTGACTTTTGTATATTAACCTGTGTCTTGCAACCTTGCTTTAATCGCTTACTAGCTTCAGGAATCTTTTGTTGATTCAGATTTTCCATATAGATGATCATGTGATCTATGAAAAAAGACAATTTAATTTATTCCTTCTCAGTCTATATACCGTTTTCTTCTTCTTGTCTGATTTCATTAACTAGAACTTCCAGCACAATGTTGAGCAGCAGTGTTGAGAGGGGACATCCTTGTCTTGCACCTGATTCTAGTGGGAAAGCTTTGTGCTTTTCACCATTAAGTATGGTTGTAGCTGTAGACTTACTGTAGATATTGTTGATGAAGTTATATAATTTCCCTTCCATTGCTAATTTACTGAGCATTTTTATCATGAATGGATGCTGAATTTTCTTAAAAGCTTTTTCTGTATTACTGATGTGATTATGTAATTTTTTTTCTTCTTTATCTTGCTGATGTGATAGATTAAATTAATTGATTTTCAAATGTCATTTCAGATATGGGTATCTGGGATAAAGCCCATTTCATCATGTTGTATAAATCTTTTTGTTGTTGGATTCAGTTGGCCAATATATTGTTGAGCATTTTTGCATCTATGCTTTCAAGGGCTATTGATCTTCAGGTTTCTTTTCTTATAAGGTGTTTCTCTAGTTTTTGTAGCAGAGAATTCTACCTTATAGAATGAATCAAGTATAGTCTTTCCTTCTATCTTGTGGAAGAAGTTGTAGAAAATTGGTATAATTTACTCCTTAAATGTTTGATAAAATTCACCAGTGATCCCACTTGAATCTGGCGGTTTATATTTGGAAGGCTATTAATTATTGATTCAATTTATTTCATAGATATAGGCCTATTCAGACTGTCTACTTATTCTTGTGTTGAGTCTTGGAAGATTCTGTTTTTCTTTTAAAGGAATTGATCCATTTCATCTAGGTTATCAAATTTGTGGGAATGGAGTTGCTCATAGTATTCCTTTATTATCCCTTTAATGCCCATGGTATCTGTAGTGCCATCCTCACTTTCTGATGTCAGTAACTTGTGTTCTTTTTCTTAGCTTGTTGATTTTATTGATCTTTCCAAAGTACTGGTTCCACTGACTTTTCTGTTTTATTCAATTTCATTGATTTCTGCTGTAATGTTTATGCTTTATTTTTTATTTGAATTTCATTTGCTTTTCTTGTTCTAGTTTCCTAAGGTTGGAGCTAGATTATTGATTTCAGGTATTTCTTCTTTTCTAATATGTGCATTTAATGATATATATCCTCTAATCACTTCTTTCACTGCATCCCACAAGTTTTGATAAGTTGTGTTTTCATTTTCATTTATGTACAAATATTGTTAAATTTCTTCTTTATGAGTTTAGAAATGTTTATATAATCTACAGTAATTTTGGACTATTCCAGATATCTTTCTGTTATTGATTTCTAGTTTAATTCTGTTGTGACCTGAGAGTAGACACTGTATGATTTATATTCTTTTAAATTTGTTAAGGTGGGTTTTATAGCCCTAAATGTGGTTTATTTTGATGAATGTTTCATGTTAGCTTGAAGAGAATATGTATTCTTTATTCTGCTGTTATTGGATACTGTAGTCTATATATGCCTATTATATATCCTTTTGATTGATGGTGGTGTTGAGTTCAACGATATCATTACTGATTTTCTAACCAACTAGTACTGTTCATTTCTTTTTTTTTAATTCAAGTATCATTGACATACAATATCCTATTAGCTTCAGGTATACATCATGGTGACTCAACATTTTTTTACATTACAAAAGGGATCTCCATGATAAGGCTGGTTGTTGTCTATCACAATACAAAATTATGGTATTTTTGACTATGTTTCCTGTGTTGTATATTACATCCCATGACTATTTTATAATTGGAAGTTCTTAACTCTTAACCTTATTTGCCTATTTTGCATGCTTTCAATCCCTCCTCAACCTGGTAACCAAGAATTGTTTCGTATATCTATGAATGTTTTATTTTGTTCATATA
Organism: Phataginus tricuspis; assembly: GCA_029783875.1. Lineage (NCBI taxonomy): Eukaryota > Metazoa > Chordata > Mammalia > Pholidota > Manidae > Phataginus > Phataginus tricuspis. Next base: position 5,011,923 of record JAQQAC010006877.1, on the reverse strand, counting down.
TTTTGTTTTTTAGGATCCACATATAACTGAAATCATACAGTATTTGTCTTTCTCTGAGCATTCATTTAGCATAATATCCCTCTAGGTCCATCCATGTTGTCACATATGACAAAATTTCCTTCTTATGTCTGTGTAATATTCTGTTGTGTATATACATCTTCTTTATCTATTCATCTATCGATCAATAGCTTGACATTTAGGTTGCTTCCACATCTTGGATATTGTAAATAATGGTGCAATGAACACAGGAGTGTGTGTATGTGTGCATGTGTGTGTATGCACACACACACACATGTATACATATACATGCATATATATATATATATACTCACACATATACACACACACACATTGGTATTAATATTTTCTTCAGATAAGTACCCAGAAATGGAGTTGCTGAATCATATGGTAATACTATTTTTTATTTAGGAATCTCTGTACTGTTTTCCATAGTAGCTGCAGCAGTTCACATTCCCACTAACAGTCTGTGAAGGTCCTTTTCCTCCACAGCCTCATTAACTTTTTTTGTTCTGGATAATAGATAATCTGATAGGTGTGAGTGATATCTCAGTGTAGTTTTGACTGGCATTTTCCTAAAGATTAATGAAGTTCAGCATATTTTCATGTGTCTGATGACCATCAATAATATCTTTGGAAAAATGTCTATTCAAGCCCTGTGCTCATTTTTTTAAATAAGGTTTTTTATATTAAATTCTTTATAAATTTTGGATATTAACTCACTGTTAGGTGTATGATTTCAAAATATCTTCTACCATATAGTAGGTTGCCTTTTTGTTTTATTGATGGAAAACATTTTTAGTTTGATGTAGTCCCATTTATTTATTTTAGCTTTTCTTGCCCTTACCTAAGGAGACTATTTCAAAACTTATTGCAAAGACCTGTGTCAAACAGATTACCAACCATGATTTTATGATTTCTTCTAGGAATTTTATGGCTTCATTAATTACATTCAAATCTTTAATTCATTTTGAATTTATTTTTGTATATGGTGTATATGTGTGCAGCTGGCCAGTTTTCCCAGTACCATCTATAGGTGAGACTGTCTTTTACCCACTGAATATTCTTGCCTCCTTTGTCATAGATTAAAATTCCACATGTGCATGGGTTGTATCTGGGCTCTTTATTCTATTCCATTGATATATGGCTCTGTTCCTGTGCCAGTACCATCCTGTTTTGATTACTATAGATTTGTAGTATAGCTTGAAGTCAGAGACTATAATATCTCCAGCTTTGTTCTTCTTTCTCATGATCTCTTGGGCTAGTCAGGGTCTTTAATTCATTCAAATTTTAGGATTTTTTGTTTTAGCTCTGTGAAAAGTACCATTGGTGTTTTGATTTGAATTGCATTAAAACTGTAGATGGCTTTGGGCAATGAGAAATGAAATTCGGCAACAATGAGAAATGAAAACCATTCACCCTGAAATGGAAGAAGTAAAACTATCATTATTTTCATATATTTGGACATTATAACACTACCAATTCTTCCAATCCATGAGCATGGTATATTTTACCATTTATTTGTGTTGTCTTCAATTTCTTTAATCAAGTCTTATAGTTTTCAGAGTAGAGGTTTTTTACATGCCTTGGTTTAAAATGTTCCTAGGTATTTTATTCTTTTTTATACAATTGTAAATTAGATTGTAAATTTCTCTTTCTGAAAGCTTATTAGTGTATGGAAACACAACCAATTACTGTTTGTTTGTTTGTTAATGTTATATCCTGATGCTTTACTGAATTCATGTACTAGTACTAATATTTTTGCTGGAGTCTAGGATTTTCTGTAAATAGTATAGTGTAATCTGAAAATACTGATAGTTTTACTTCTTCCATTTCAGTGTGGATGGTTTTCATTTCTCATTGTTGCCTAATTGCTGTGGCTCAGAATTCCAATACTATGTTGAATAAAAGTGGAGAGAGTGGTTATCCTTGTCTTGTTCCTATCTTAGAGGAAAATAATTCATCTTTTCACCATTAAGTAGGATGTTAGCTGTGTATTTGTCATGTCATAGATGGCCTTTGTTATCTTGATGTATAAGTCTATCTATTGTTGACAGTTTTTATGACAAATGATAGTTGAATTTTATCAAATACATTTTCTGCATTATTGAGATCATATGTTTTTGGTGTTTTTTTGTTGTTAATGTGGTATATCACTTTGATTTGTAGGAATTGAACTATCTTTGCATCTCTGGAATAAATCCCACTTGGTTGTGGTGTATGATCCTTTAAATGTATTTTTAAAATTCAGTTTGCTAATATTTTGTTGAAAATATTTGTATCATGTTCATCAGAGATAATTGGTCTATAATTTTCTTTTTTGTAGAATCTTTGGTTTTGGTATAGGAATAATGCTGGTTTCATTACTGTTTTGGAATAATTCAAGGATAGCTACTAACTCTCCTTTAAATGTTTGGTAGAACTCACCTATGGTGTTGACTGGACATGGACTTGTTTAGTGGAAATTTTTCAATTACTAAATCAATTTCATTACTTGTATTGGGTCTAATCAGATTTTCTTTTACTCATGGTTTGGTCTTGGAAGGCAGTGTGTTTCTGAGAGTCCATTTCTTCTAGGTTTTCCCACTTGTGGGTGTAAAATTGTTTATAGTGGTCTCATGAATTTTTATATTCTGTGGTGTCAGTTGTAACTTTTCTTCTTTCAGTTTTGATTTGTTTAATTTGTGCTGTCTCATTTTTCTTAATGAGTCTAGATAGAGTTTTGTTGATTTTTTTAAAATACTTTCAAAGAAACAAATTGATTATTGATTTTATTATCGTATTTGTTAATTTTGTGTCCTTGTTTCTATTTTTGTCTTCCGTTCTTTTTTTTGACTTCTGTGTTTCTAATTGAAAATTTTATATAATTCCATTTTCTTAGCTTATCAGTTAAGCATTTTTTACTCTTTTAAGTAGCTGCCCCAGAGTTTGTACTATACATTTAAAATTAATCCAGTTCCACTTTCAAATAAAACTATACCACTCCACAGGTAGTATAAATGCCTTATATATAAGTAGTGAATGACAACAGTAATAAAAGTGATAGAATTAGGATTATTTTTTTTATAAGCATATATGTAGATATATGTATATATATATAACATACAAAAGTGAATACATTGTTTCTATTATTTTAAACTGCTTTTTAAATTTTTTACTTTCATTTTTTATGAAGACATGAGTGTCTGGTTTATTTTTCTTCCTTTAAAATAACTTATTTAAACATTTGTTGTGGGGAGATGGCAACATAGAAAGACTGAACTCACCTCCTCACATGTGAACACTGAATCTATACCTAAATATAAGCAATTCCTCCAGAAAAGGAACTGAGGGTATAGGAAAGAGCTACTGCACAGCAAAGGAAAGAGAGATCATGTAAAAAATTACAAAAGAGACAGAAACCTACCCCCATTGAGGTAACCTGCAGTAGAGAGGGATATTGCTGAGTGACCTATGCACAGATTTGCTTGCCCTGGGCAGAAAATTTTGCCCTTCAGTTTAAGGGCAATTAGACTGTAAGTGAAAGAATCTAATTTGTTAAACTAGAGCACCTGCAAATGGTGGTGGGGACTGCTGTAACTTTTTTGGGATTCAAGGTGCTGATGAGTGCCATTGTTTTGTTTACATCTCCTGCTACACTGATAGCATAGTTGGGAACAGGGTATGACACCCACCTCGGTGAGGCCCAGACCCTTAGTCCACACCAGCTACAGATATCCTACAGCAGCATATCCCCACAGCACATGCCTACCCAACCTCCTGCATTCCTGCCAGGGCATCCCGGCCTGCATCCACCTTGCCTCTGGCCAGCCATCCAAAGCCACCAGGGGGTGTTCATACACAGGGTCACTATTTCAAGAGTGAGAAAGGTACCTGTTTCACATAATCCATAGGAATAAACAAAAGTCAAACCAAGTGAGGAGACAGAGGAATATGTTCAACTGAAAGAACAAGAGAAAACTTCAGATGAAGAACTAGATGAAATGGAGTTAAGCAATCTACCTCATGAAGAGTTTGGAGAAATGGTTATAGACGCCAGACTTGAGAGAAGAGTGGATGTTCTCTGAGAAGACTTCAAGAAAGAGATAGAAAATATGAAAAAGGACTAACTAGAGTTGAAGAATACACCAAATGAAATGTAAAATACACTAGAGGGCAGCAACTGATTAGAGGATGTGGAAAATGGATCAATGATCTGCAAGTCAGGGTAATGGAAAACACTTAAGCTGAGCAGCAAAAGGGGAATAAAACATTAAAAAAAGTGAAGATAAGTTAAGGGACCTTGAGACAATATCAAACATGCTAACATTCCCAGAAAGAAAAGAGAGAAAAGGGATGGCAAACTTAATTGAAGAAATAATAGCTATAAATTTCCTTAACCTGGGGAAGGAAACAGACATCCAGGACCAGGAGTCACAGAGATTCCCCAAATAGGATGAATCAAAAGAGGTCCTCACCCAAATACATAAAATTAAAATGGCAAAGATTAAAGACAAAGACAGACTATTTAAAGCAGTGAGAGAAAAGCACCAAGTCACCTAAAAGAAAAATCCCATAAGGCTATCAGCTGATTTTTCAAAAGAAACTCTACAAGCCAGAAGGGAATGACATGATATATTCAAAATGCTGAAAAAGAAATACCTACAACCAAGAATACCCAGCAAGGTTATCATTCAGAATCAGAGGAAAGATAAAGAGCCTCCCAGATAAACACAGATTAAAGGAGTTCATGCTCTGAAACTAGACTGCAAGAAATGTTTAAAGGACTCTTTTAAGAGCAAAAGGAATGTCCATAAGTGGAGACAATTGTGATAGGAAAAATTTTCACTGGTAAGGGAAATCTTTAGTAAAGGTAGTAGAGCCATCATTTAAAAGCTGGTATGAAGTTTAAAAGAAAAAGTAGTAAAATCAATTCTATCTAAAAAGAACATTAAAGGAATCAAAGAAAAGTGATATCAGTACAACATAGGGGGAAATATAAAAAAGTAGTGCTTTTAGAATGTGTTTGACTTAAGCAACCATCAATATAATATGGACTGCTATATATAAAGAGAATACTGTATATCAAACATGGTAACCAGAAAGCAAAAACATATAATAGGTACACAAGACAGTATTCCAAGCATAACACTAAGGAAAGTCATCAAATCCAAGGGAAGAAAGCGAGAAATGAAGAAAGGATCAGAGGACTGCAAAAACAACGAGAAACAATATAACAAAATGGCAGTAAATATATACCTATCAGTAGTTACTGTAAATGTAAATTCCTAAATGCTCCAATTGAAAGACATACAGTTGCCAACTGGGTAAAAAATAAAACACATCTATATGCTGCTGAGAAGAGACACTTTAGATGTAGAGACACAGACTAAGGGATGGGATGTGATGGGATGGAAAAAAATTCCATGCAAATGGAAATGAAAGAAAAAAATCAGGAATAGCAATACTTCTATCAGGCAAAATAGACTTTAAAACAGACTGTAACAAAAGTCAAGAGCATATATAATCATAAAGGGCTTGATCCAGCAAGAAGATATAACAATTGCAAATACTTATACACCCAACACAAGAACATCTAAATATATAAAGGAAATATTATCAGACATAAAGGAAGAAATTGACTGTGATACAATAGTAGTAGCAAACATTAAAACCCAATTTGCATTAATGGATTGATCAACCAGACAGAAAATCAATAAGGAAACAGTGGCTTTGAATGACACATTGGACCAGAAGAATTTAACAGATTTATTTAAACTATTCCATCCAAAACAAGAAAAATATACATTCTTTTCAACTGCACATGGATCATTCTTCAGGACACAGCACATGTCAGTCCACAAATCAAGTCTCAATAAATTTAAGAAGGTTAAAATTATATCAAGCATCTTTTCCAACCACAATGGTATGAAACTATAAATAAATTACAAGAAAAAAACTGGAAAAAACTAACGTGGGGGCTAAATAACCTTTGGGTCAACAAAGAAATCAAGGATGAAATGAACAAATATCTGGAGAATAATGAAAAAAGGAATACAACAGATCAAAGTTTTTGGGACCAAGCAAAAGCAGCTCTAATGGGGAGGTTTATAATGATACAGTCCTACCTCAAGAAAAGTTTCAAACAATCTTACCTTACACCTGAAGGAAGTAAAAAAAGAAGAATAAATATAACCCAAGGTTAGTAGGAAGAGGGAAATAATAAAGATCAGAGTGAAAGGAGAGACAAAAATATACTAGGAAAGATCAATGAAACTAAATACTGGTTATTTGAATAAACAAATTGATAAATCTTTAGCTACACTAATCAAAAAAAGAGAAAATATAAAGAATCAAGAATGAGAAAGAAGTTACAACCAACACCACAGAAATACAAAAAAGTATAATAAAATATTGTGAAAAGATATATGCCAACAAGTGGAATAACCTAGAAAAATGGATAAATGAAACATGCAATCATCCAAGACTGAACTAGGAATAAATAGAAAATCTGAACAGACCAATACTAGTAATAAGATTGAATTGGTATTCAAAGAAAACTCCCAACAAAAAACAATTCTAGGATGAGATAGCTTCACAGGGAATTCTACCACACATTTAAAGAAGAGTTAATATCTTTCCTTCTCAAACTATTTCAAAAAATTGAAGAGGAAATAATGCTTCCAAATTCATTCTATAAGGCCAGCATTACCCTGATTCCAAAACACAGAAAGACACTACAAAAAAAGGAAATTACAACCCAATATCCCTGATGAACATAGATGCAAAAATCCTCAACAAAATATCCTAACAAACTGAATTAAAAAATACATTCAAAGGACTCTCCTACAATGCTGGTGGAAATGTAAACTAGTTCAACCCTTGTGGAAAGCAATATGGAAGTTCCTCAAAAACTAAAAATAGAAATACCATTTGACCCGGGAATTCCACTGCTAGGAATTTACCCTAAGAATACAAGTTCTCAGAGTCAAAAGACATATGCACTCCTGTGTTTACTGCAGCAGTATTTATAATAGCCAAGATATGGAAGAAACCTAAGTGTCCATCAGTAAATGAATGGATAAAGAAGAGGTGGTACATAAACACAATGGAATACTGTTTAGTCATAATAAAGAAACAAATCCTACCATTTGCAACAACATCGATGGAGCTAGAGGGTATTATGCTCAGTGAAATAAGTCAGTCAGAGAAAGACAAGTGCCAAATAATTTCCCTCATTTGTGGAATATAACAATGAAGCAAAACTGAAGGAACAAAATAGCAGCAAACTCACAGACTTCAAGAAGGGACTAATAGTTACCAAAGGGGAGGGTGAGGGAGGGTTGGGAGGGAGGGAGGGAGAAGGGGATTGAGGAGTATTATGATTAGTACATATGGTGTGTGTGGGATCACGGGGAAGACAGTGTAGCACAGAGAAGACAAGTAGGGACTCTGTGGCATCTTACTACACTCATGGACAGTGACTGCAATGGGGCATGGGGGGAACTCAATAATATGGGTGCATGTACTAACCACATTGTTTTTCATGTGAAACCTTCATAAGAGTGTATATCAGCGATACCTTAATAAGAAAAAAATTGTAAAAGAAAAACATTCAAAGGATCATTCACCATGACCAAGTGGGATATATTCCAGGGATGCAAGGATGGTTCAAAATATGCAAATCAATCAATATGATGTACCGCATTAACAAAAGAAAGGATAAAAATCTATGATCATTTCATTAGCTGCAGAAAAAGCATTTGACCAAATTCAATATTTGTCCATGATAAGAACTCTCAACAAAGTGGCATAGAGGGAACATATCTCAACATAATAAAGGCCATATATGACAAACCCACAGCTAACATCATACTCAATGGTAAAACACTGAAAGCTTTACCTGTAAGATCAGGAACAAGACAAGGATGCCCACTTTCACCACTTTTATTCAACATATTACTGGAAGTCTTAGCCACAGCAAGTAGACAAGAAAAAGAAAAGTAATTGAAATTGGAAGGAAACAATAAAACTGTCACTATTTGCTGATGACATGATACTATACACAGAAAACCCTAACAACTCTATCCTAAAACTATCAGAACTAATAAATGAGTTCAGTTAGGTTGCAGGATACAAAATCAACACAGGAATTTGTTGCACTTCTATATACTAATGGTGAACTAGCAGAAAGAGAAATTAAGAAAATAATCCTATTTATAATCATCAAAAAGGATAAAATATATAGGAATAAATATACACGAGATGAAATACCTATATTCTGAAAACGGTAAGACATTGATGAAAAGAATTTGAAGTTGATACAAATAAATGAAAAGCTATTTTGTGCTCATGAATTATAAGAATTAATATTGTTGAAATGGCCATATTACCCAAATCAATTTAGAGATTCAATGCAATCTCTATCAAAATACCAATGGCATTTTTCATAGAAATAGAACAAATAATTCTAAATGTCTATGGAACCTCAAAACACCGTGAATATCTAAAGCCATCTTGAGAAAGAACAAAGTTGGAGGTTGTTACACTCCCTGATTTCAAACTATACTATAAATATAGTAATTAGAGTAGTATGGTATTGGCACAAAAGCAAACACATAAATCAATGGAACAGAAGAGAAAGCCCAGAAATAAACTCGCACCTATATGGTCAATTAATATGTGACAAAGAAGGCAAGAATATACAATGGGAGAAAGACAGTATCATCAATAAATGGTGTTGGGGAAACTGGACAGCTACATGCAAATAATGAAACTGGAACACTTTCTTGTACCACACACAAAAATAAACTCAAAATGTATTAAAGAGCTTAATATAATCCCTGAAACCATAACCCCCTGAAAGAAAATATAGACAGTAAACTCTTGAACATCAGCACTAGCAATTTCTTTCCTGATATGTCTCTACAAGCAAGGGAAACAAAAGCAAAGTATACAAGTGGGACCAGCACAAACCAAAAAGCTTCTGCACAGCAAAGGAAACCATCAACAAAATCAAAGGCAACCTACTGAATGGGAGAATATATTTGCACACATGATATATTTGATAAGGAGCTAAGATCCAAAATATATAAAGAACTTATACAAATCAACACCCCAAAAAAACCTGATTAAAAATAGGCAGAAGACCTGAATACACATTTTTCCAAAGAAGACAGATAGCCAGCAGACATATTAAAAGATGCTTAACATCACTAATCATCAGGGAAAGGCAAATCAAAACTACAATGAGCTATTACCTCACACCGGTTATAATGACTAGTACCAAAAAGATAGGAAATAACAAGTGTTGGCAAGGATGTGAAGAAAATAGAACCCCTATGCACTGTTGGTAGGAATGTAAATTGGGGCCTTCATATTGAGAACAGTATGGAAACTACTGTTAAAAATAGTATTTAAAGTATTATAAATAGAAATGTCATATAACCACTACCACTTCTGGGTATTTAACCAAAGAAACAAAACTCATTTAGAAAAGATATACATACTCCTGTGTTCATAACAGTATTATTTATAGTAACCAAGATATTGAAGCAACCTATATGTCTGCATTAAAATGACTGAATAAAGACTTGGTACATATGTACAATGGAATATTACCATAAAAAAGAATGGAATCTTTCCATTTGTGATAACATGGATAGATCTAGAGGGTATAAATTCTAAAAGAAATAAGTCAAAGACAAATATATGATTTCACTTACATGTTGTATCTAAAAAAATAAAACAAATAGGCTCAAAAACAAAGAACAAACTGGTGGTTACTATTGTGAGGGGAGATTAGAAGATGGGAGAAACTTGCAATTGCAAAATAAATAGGTCATGGAATGAAAAGCATCATAGGAAATACAGTCAATAATATTGTAATAACTTTGGTGACAGATGGTAAGTAATCGTGGTGAGCATTTCATGATGTATATTATTGTTGAATTACTATGTTGTATACTTGAAACCAATATAATATTGTATATCAACTATACAGCCATAAAAAAATCACATTTGTTGCAGGGTAGGATATTGACAGTAAGTTCTTTCAATTTTATCTTTCTGTGAGCCTGAACTGTGAACTTCACACATGCATCTTCATTCCCCAACCCTGCCCTTAGGTGAGGATGGCTAAAGTGGGCTGGACATGGGTACTTCCCTTCCTCCTCTTGGAAGGCTAGAACCTGGTTGAATCATGTATTTCCCTTCAAAGTTCTTTGGCTCAGATAAAACCCCAGCAAGTGATGCTTTGCTTAAATAATTTCTCCTGAGGGTAGACTGTGAATAAGAACGCTCTGTTATATTTCAAAATGGTTTCTTTGCCCCTCCGCCTGCTAGAAGCATAGGGGATTTTTCTCTGAGATTCATTGTAATAACCTTGTAGACATACATGAGGTAAAAATCACAAAAGAATGAGAACTCTCCTGATGAGTAGGTCCTTCTAGAATTTTTAACAATCAGAATCGTCCACACAGAGCCTCCAGAAATTTCTTAATTACAGTTGGGTTTCCCTACCTGGACAGTGCTTCCTGTTCCTGCAGACTGCTGCTCTGATGAGTTCTAATTCTCTGTATTCACCTGTTGTTCTCTCCAATTTTTGGGACAGTGATTTGTCCTGTGACCTTAACTTGTCTGAAATATCTATGAAGAATTATTGATTTTCAGTCTCTTCAGTTTATTACTTGTTGGCAAAGTGACACCTTAAAAACTTCTTTCATCATGGACTAGAAACGGGAAACTTCAGATTTCTCTTTCTGAAAGTTCTGCTCACCTATCTCTATAGGATGGCTCTGTCATATTTGTTTGCATACGGCCGCCCCAAAGTGAACCATTTTTCACCAATCAGTCTGAGGGAATAGAGTCATTTATTCTAAATTTCTAATTACTTGGAGAGAGAGAGACTGACTAGTCTAACTTGGCTCTAAATAACTGAAGTCAGGTGAGAAAGTCAGAGTACAAACACAGCCACCGGGACCACTCCAAAAATGTCTAACCCTACTTATGAAAATGATTTCCTATTTAGAAATTACAGCTATAAATGTGAAGTGAAGCAATGAGAAATAAAAGTAATTATGAAAATACATCAAGGATAAAAATGAGAAATAAAAGTAAGTATAAAAATACATCAAGGATAAAATACTTTACAATAAGAGATGGACTTTAAAAGAAGAAACGGATTTGTAACTTAGAAAAGGCAGGTTTCAAAGTTAATAGTATCTTTCTTAGTGAATATGCTATAGACAAACAATTTATTGTCCTTTGTATAATTCTGATACTGGCTGAGCACAATAAATACTTTGACTTTTGGGTCCCACACAAGTGTGTATTACATATTTATTAACCAAGATCCAAGACCGGTATATTTTAAAGCTTCATAGAGTTATGAAGATATAAACACATATACAAATCTGTATTTGTATAGCATGTAAATATCATAAAATACATAAACAAGTAACTTTAACTTTAAATATACTTTCAGTTTGGCTATAAAGACCAAATGCTTTTTTACCTCAGCAGTTATAGTGTCTGAGACTTGTGAAGATAAGTGATCAGGTAGTAAGATAATTATGACAAGTTTGTCAAACTAACAATTGGGATGAAATGTTATAAACCCTTTTAAATTTATCCTAGAATATATGTAAATTAAGACATGTTATTCCCATAACAGAAAACAGCTGATAGATGTTTTTTATTAACATGTTCACAAATGTCTCTTCAAGGTTAATGAGAGAATTTTAATTAACTAAAATTTGTTCTTCAAACTAGGCAAGTTTGTAATGTCAAGTCACAAGAAATTTTAAAATGTTCTTCTGGTAGTCAAAAATAACAAATTCTTCAGTGTCTGCGTTCCTAAGTAGAGATGAATTTCACAGGCAAGACATACAATGAATTAAAGTCAACTATATGTGTTATTTTAAGATAACTTTAGACTAAATTGGATATTTTTCAATAAAATAATATTTAAGTTAAGGCATTTAATAATACTATGCTTTGAATAAATAAAACAATGTGATTAAGGAGCTTCTATTCAAAGCATATAACATTTAACTCGAGGTTTATAAGCAACATTCTCTTTGGAATAATTTTCTCCAGTAAACCCCCGAGATCCCAGTTTGACAGATGGAAATAAGTAAGAGCAGCAAAATAAAAAGGGTTGTTTGCTGTAGTATAATATCATTAATAAATAACCAGTGCGTGGCAAGAAAATAGATGTATTCCCGTAAGCTCTGCCCCTTTCCCTGAATATTTCTCTTTATGCCATGAAATTATCTGGTTATACTTAACAAGACAGTCCTATCAAAATGTAAATACAAATAATGATTCCTATCCTAGAGATATTATAATTTTCTCATTTATTTTGAAGATCCTGTTTCTCTTTTATTTTCTTCAGGGATATGTGTCTGTGCCCGTGTAAGTATTCTGTATAGTGTGTTTGTGGAGCAACTTTATCTAAAATCTCACCCTTACTGCTTTGTCTCAGTGTTTGAAAATACCATGCCTACTAGCCCCCTATGTATTTTTGTAAGCTCTGGCTTGCTCATCTAAAAACACTAACATATTATATACACCCATACCATAAATAAACCTTAATAAATATCACGTGAATCCCCTTGTTGCATTGCCAGGAGTTTGATCTGAAGGCAGTAAGAATCTGATGAAGGAGCAAAGTTTCAGAGATCAATGTTCTTGCCAGGACATATACTGGTGAAAGAGTTTTGTGTTGCACGAGCAAATTCAAGATCATTGAAAGCCCAAGGGCACTGGCAGTGAAAATGGAAAGGCTGAATGGTGTTTGGCAGTGGCGTTTGTGTCTGTGTTTATGTACCCATCTTAGAAAAACAATTCTGATCCAGAGGACATACGGAGACATGACAATGATTAATATAAGTCCATGTACAGAAAGAGAGCTGTAAGTTTAAAAAAGACATCTTTTCCAAGAAATTTGTTAAATTATTTATGTTTTGTCTATTTGTACTATGCAAACTGGTATATTTTAAAGTTTAATATATAAGAAAATGTGTAGTTAGATGCATCCATCATAAATACTGTTGTTATAATCATTTAATAACTAAATAGTTTTCAAAATTACTTCTTGATTTTAATGAATCTAGTTAAAGCTAGCAGGAATTAATTTCCAATGTGGTGTGAAATTCTTTTACTTTACTTTCCTTAGGGGATAGAAACCTTGGGTGTCATAGTAAAGGTCGTCGTAGACCAAGAGCAGGGTCTGGGCACCCTATTGGGGTTCACTAATCCCTTCTTCCTCTTCCTGCTTTGGTTTTTACTTTTAGAGTCAATTAGCTCAAACGATCTAAAATGTCTATACTTTCATGTCTCTTGGAAAATTATCACTTGGACATAAGCTACTTACAGAAGTGCTTAAATCTGTTTGCTTTCTAGCTTGCTTTGTATTTTCTTCAGCATGGTTGACAGGTTTGTAAGTCCAGTGAAAAACTACAAAATGCCTACTCAACAAATTCTAACTTACTCAGAATCACTTCCAGGGTAGAAAAAGGCATTCCAGTTATAAAGCAGTACTATTTTCATGGTTATATGATGACTCAGTTTGTAATCATAATGTGCATTTACTTCATGTATTAAGAGCAGCCATGCATGATGAGAATAGGAATCCAGTGAAGCAAGACATGATGCTCCCATCTGTCACAGTGCGACTCCATTTCCTATCAATTGTAAGATAATTCAGAAAAAATTACTGCATTCTCTGCAGTAGAATGAAATAAAAATAAAGTGCAGATTAGAAAACATAGTCATTTCCATGTAGCATGTTATTAATCTTAATAGGATCAAATATGGAATATTTTTGACAAAATACCTTTGGATATAAAATAACTGGTGATATGCAAGAACAGTCTTACATGGAAGTTTTGAGTCATGTAAAATATGACTTTTTAAAACAGGGTAACACAAGGTACAGTAATAAACAGCCAACTCTTTTAGTTGCTGCATACAATAAAATGTTTATGTCACATCAGTTTCCATTGCAGATCCCCTCCAGGTGAACTCTGGCTTCCTTCTTTCATGCGGATTTTTTATAATGGTCCTTTTCTTTCAGTGACACAAGTAGGAAAGAGTGAACTCGAGATCTCAAAGGAAAAGCCCAGGAAATATTCATCCATTGAATTCACAAACCCCAAATCTACTTTAAGTGATATTGTACAATATATTCTTCTATTGGGCCACGAAGAGATACAGAATTTGAAAGCATAGAGGTAGTCAAGATGGCCCAGAACTGATCCTGATAATTCCAGCATGTACAGTAATGGCTGTGACTTCCTACAGCCTGAGAAAAAACAACAGCTTTTAATTTTAACGAATTAAATAAAAGTTATGCCCTCCATTTTTACATAGTAGAAAGTTAGTATCTTAATAAATAAAAAGATTTGATATAATTTAAGCTGAGTATAAAATAAGAACTGGAGAAAAACAATATAACTCATTGAACTGTAATTTATATCACACATGTCTATAGGGGGATAGGACACTCAATATATTACATATTGTTTCTTCATATAGATTATCTGAAAAAACCCTAGTATATTGTAATTACCTCTAAACAACAGTTTAATAGAAATTTAAACATATCAGCACCTAGATCTATTATCTTCAAAAGTTGTTTTGCAAAGAATATGGTTGCATAAATCATCTTTAAATAACAAATACATATGTGCATACTTTCTATTAGACAATATCTACTCAAAAGCTAGCATGGTGCATCATTTTCTTGTGTTTTGTTCTATACTCATATAACTGAATTGTAACTTACAGGCTTTAATTTTGTTTTAAGACTTAACATGATTACTAACAAATACAGTAATCTAAAATTAAATATCTCTAAAATTATTAAAGTTAACACAAAAATGACCACCAAGGGATTCAAGATGGTGGGATAAGAGGTGAGACAGAGAACGCTCCCCAAAACCACAGACATAGTGAAAATATAGTTAATACAACTAAGGCTAAAACAGCAACAGGAAAGAAGGTTGCAGCAGACAGCATACTAACCTCAGGAACAGAGCAGACCTCACAAAACAGGTGAAGGTAAAAAGGCCTTGATTCTTTAGGACCTGAGCCCTTTCCCCACCCCAGCTCACTGGCGGGAGGAAGAGCAACTGAGCGGGGGAGGGGGTGGAAGCCTGGGACTGCTGAACACCCAGCCCTGGAGGTCTGCTTTGCGAGCAGAAACCTACATTGTGTGGTGCTCTGGAGGATAGGGAGCTGGGACAGGTGGAGTGCTTGAGAGACAGATTACGGCCATTTGTAGAGGATGGCTGCTCTGAGACAAGGGTGCTATACAGAAATATGAAATGTCAAAGATACATGGAACAGACCAAAATCTCACAAACCCCAGAAAAAGGGCCAAATGAAACTGAACTCACCAAACTTCCTGAAAGAGAGTTAAAAATAAAAATCATAAACATGCTTATGGAGGTACAGAAAAATATTCAAGAACTCAGGGACGAATTTAAGACAGATTTAATCCATATGTGAAATGAAATATACAATGGAGGGATTTTAAAAGCAGATTAGATGTAGTAGAAGACATGGTATAGGGAATAGAAATTAGAAAAGAGGAATACAAAGAAGCTGAGGCACAGAGAGAAAAAAGAACCTCTAAGAATGAAAGAATATTGAGAGAACTGTGTGACCAATCCAAACAGAACAATATTCGCATAATAGGGATACCAGAGAGAAAAAGGGATAGAAAGTGGCACTGAGGAGGTAATTGCTGAAAACTTAGTCTCTCAAGCCATGGAGGTGTACAAATCTCCAAACGCAAGGGACCCAAGGAAAACAAAATCAAGACATATAATAATTAAAATGGCAAAGATCAGGGATGAAGACAGGCTTTTAAAAGCAGCTAGAGAGAAAAAAAGATCACATACAAAGGAAAACTCATCAGGCTATCATCAAACTTCTCAACAGAAACCTTACAGGCCAGAAGGGAGTGGCATGATATATTTAATGCAATGAAACAGAAGGGCCTTGAACCAAGAATACTCTATCCAGCAAGGTTCTCATTTAAATTTGAAGGAGGGATTAAACAATTTTCAGAGAAGCAAAAGCTGAGAGAATTTACCTCCCACAAACCACTTCTACAGTGCATTTTGGAGGGACTCCTATAGATGGAACTATTCCTAAGGCTTAAATAGATGTCACCCAAGGGCTAGACAAAGAGTACAGAATATGATTCATAACATACAAAGAATGGAGGAGGAAGAAAAACGAGGTTGTGTTGGTAAAAGCATATGAAGTGAGTTAAATTAGACTGTTAGATAGTAAGGGAATTACCTTGAACCTTCGGTAGCCAAAAATGGAAAGCCTGCAATGGCAATAAGTACATACCTATTGATAATCACCCTAAATGTAAATGGTCTGAATGCACCAATCAAAAGATGTAGAGTCACGGAATGGATCAAAGAACAAGACTCATCTATATGCTGCCTACAAGAGACTCACTTCAAACCCAAAGACATACACAGACTGAAAGTAAAGGGATGGAAAAGATATTTCATGCAACTAATGGGAAAAAAGCAGGAGTTGCAGTACTTGTAACAGACAAAATAGACTTCAAAACAAAGAAAGTCACAAGAGACAAAGAAGGACATTACATAATGATAAAGGATCAGTCTAACAAGAGGATATAACTATTATAAATATATATGCACCCAACACAGGAGCACAGGCATATGTGAAACTAATACTAATAGAATTAAAGGAGGAAATAGAAAGCAATGCATTCATTTTAGGAGACTTCAACACACCACTCACTCCAAAGGACAGATCAACAAGACAGAAAATAAATAGAGACAGAGGCACTGAACAATGTATTTGAACAGAAAGACCTAACGGACATCTACAGAATACTCCATCCAAAAGTAACAGGATACACATTCTTCTCAAGTGCAAATGAAACGTTTTCAAGAATAGATCATATACTAGGCCACAAAAGAGCCTCAGTAGATTCAAAAAGATAGAAATTGTATGAAGCAGCTTCTCAGATCACAAAGGTATGAAACTAGAAATATATTACTCAAAGAAAATGAAAAAGCCCACAAAGACATGTAGGCTTAATAACATGCTCCTAAATAATCAATAGATCAATGACCAAATAAAAACAGAGATCAAGCAATATATGGAGACAAATGACAACAATAATTCAACACTGCAAAATCTGTGGGACACAGCAAAGGCCGTGCTAAGAGGGAAGTATACTGCAATACAGGCCTACCTCAGGAAAGAACAATAATCCCAAATGAATAGTCTAAACTCACAGTTGATTAAACTAGAAACAGAAGAACTAATGAGGCCCAAAGTCAGTACAAGGAAGGACATAATAAATAAAATAGAGAAGAATAAAACAAAAGAAAGAATCAATAAAGCATGAGTTGCTTCTTTGAGAAAAGAAACACAATAGATAACCCCTAGCCAGACTTATCAAGAAAAAAAGAGAGTCTACACATATAAACAGATTCAGAAATGAGAAAGGAAAAATCACTACGGACACCACAGAAATAAATGAATTATGAGAGAATACTATGAAAAATTATATGCTAACAAACTGGATAACCTAGAATAAATGGAGAACTTTCTATAAAAATACCTTCCAATGCTGACCCAGGAAGAAGCAGAAAATCTGAATAGACCAACTACCAGCAAAGAAATTGAATTGGTAATCAAAAAACTACCTAAGAACAAAACCTCTGGATCAGATGGCTTCACTGCTGACTTTTATCAAACAATTAGTGAAGACTTAACACCCATCCTCCTTAAAGTTTTCCAAAAAGTAGAAGAGGAGGGAATACTCCCAAACTCTTTCTATGAGGCCAACATCACTCTAATACCAAAACCAAGCAAAGATGCCACAAAAGAAGAAAATTACAGACTAATATCCCTGATGAACATAGATGCAAAAATACTCAACAAAATATTAGCAAACCGAATTTAAAAAAATATATAAAAGATCATCCATCGTGATCAAGTGGGATTCATCCTAGGGATGCAAGGATGGTACAACATTCAAAAATCCATCAACATCATCCACTACATCAGCTAAAAGAAGGACAAAAACCACACGATCATCTCCATAGATGATTAAAAAGCATTCAACAAAATTCAATATCCATTCATGATAAAAACTCTCAACAAAATGGGTACACAGGGCAAGTACCTCAACATAATAAATACTTAACAGGGAGAAGCTGAAAGCTTTTCCTTTAAGTTTGGGAAGAAGAAAAGGATGCCCACTCTCCCCACTTTTATTCAACATAGTTCTAGAGGTCCTAGCCATGGCAATCAGACCACACAAAGAAATAAAAGGCATCCAGATTGGTAAGGAAGAAGTCAAACTGTCCCTGTTTGCAGATGACATGGTATTGTACATAAAAAACCCTAAAGAATCCACTCCAAAACTACTAGATCTAATATCTGAATTCAGTAAAGTTGTGGGATACAAAATTAACACCCAGAAATCTGTTGCATTTCTGTACACTAACGATGAACTAGCAGAAAGAGAAATCAGGAAAACAATTCCATTCACAATTGCATCAAAAAGAATAAAATACCTAGGAATAAACCTAACCAAGGAATTGAAAGACTTATACTCTGAAAACTACAAGACACTCATGAGAGAAATTAAGGAAGATACCAGTAAATGGAAACACATCCCGTGCTCATTGTTAGGAAGAATTAATATTGTTAAAATGGCCATCCTGCCTAAAGCAATCTACAGATTCAATGCAATCCCTATCAAAATACCAACAGCATTCTTCAATGAACTAGAGCAAATAGTTCTAAAATTCATATGGAACCACAAAAGACCTCAAATAGTCAAAGCATTCCTGAGAAGGAAGAATAAAGTGGGGGGAATTACCCTCCTGGACTTCAAGCTCCACTACAAAGCCACAGTAATCAAGACAATTTGGTACTGGCACAAGAACAGACCCATACACCAATGGATCAGGCTAGAGAGCCGTGATATAAATCCAACCATATATGGTCAATTAATATACGATAAAGGAGCCATGGATATACAATGGGAAAATGACAGCCTCTTCAAAAGCTAGTGTTTGCAAAACTGGACAACTACATGTAAGAGAATTAAACTGGACTATTATCTAACTCCATACACAAAAGTAAAGTCAAAATGGATCAAAGACCTGAATGTAAGTCATGAAACTATAAAACTCTTAGAAAAAAATAGGCAAAAATCTCTTGGACATAAATATGAGCAACTTCTTCATGAACATATCTCCTCGGGCAAGGGAAACAAAAGCAAAAAGAACAAGTGGGACTATATCAAATTAAAAACTTCTGTACAGCAAAGGCCACCATCAATAGAACAAAAGGACATCCTACAGTATGGGAGAATATGTTCATAAATGACATCCAAATTATATAAAGAGCACACACACCGCAACAAACAAAAAGGAAATAAACCATTTAATTTTTTAATTAATTGGGCAGAGGAACTGAACAGACACTTCTCCAAAGAAGAAATTCAGATGGCCAAAAGGCACATGAAAAGATGCTCCATGTCGCTAATCATCAGAGAAAAGCAAATTAAAACCACAATGAGATATCACCTCACACCAGTAAGGATGGCCACCATCCAAAAGACAAACAACAACAAATGTTGGCGAGGATGTGGAGAAAGGGGAGCTCTCCTACACTGCTGGTGGGAATGTAAACTAGTGCAACCATTGTTGAAAGCAGTATGGAGGTTCCTCAAAAGACTCAAAATAGAAATACCATTTGACCCAGGAATCCTACTCTTAGGAATTTACCATAAGAATGCAGCAGCACAGTTTGGAAAAGACAGATGCACCCCTATGTTTGTTGCAGCACTATTTACAATAGCCAAGAAATGGAAGCAACCTAAGTGTCCATTGACAGATGAATGGATAAAGAAGAGGTGGTACATATACACAATGGAATATTATTCAGTCATAAGAATAAAACTAATCCTACCATTTGCAGCAACATGGATGGAGCTAGAGGGTATTATGCTCAGGGAAATAAGCCAGGTGGAGAGAGACAAGTATCATATTTCACTCATATGTGGAGTATAAGAACAAAGAAAAAACTGAAGGAACAAAACAGCAGCAGACTCACAGAACCCAAGAATGGACTAACAGTTACCAAAGGGAAAGGGACTGGGGAAGATGGGTGGGAAGGGAGGGATAAGGGGGACAAAAGGGTATTATGATTAGCACACATAATGTAGTGGGGGGGGCCCATACCGGGAAGGCAGTATAGCCCAGAGAAGATAAGTAGTGATTCTATAGCATCTTACTATGTTGATGGACAGTGACTTTAATGGGGTATGTGGTGGGGACTTGATAATAGGGGGAGTCTAGTAACCATAATAATGCTCATGTAACTGTACATTAATAATAGTAAAAAAAAATGACCATCAAAATCAGTAAAACTGCCTTTCATTTATTAATGATGCTGTGTGAAACTACAGCAGATGTTACATAATCTATTTCCAAAACAGTCTTGCAAAATGATTATAATCTCCCCTTCATGTAGTGAAAACATTTGCTCAAAGTAGGTGTACAACTTCTTGAAGGCACAAAATCCAGTAATACATGAAGCATGAGGTTCAATAATGTAATTTAGCATTGTAAAACATAGGTTCTTATAAAAAATATAATGCTGCTTCTGATTACAGCATAATTTCTAATTTCTTAATCTTACCAAAAATATACTTTGACATAGTTATATAATTCTAAAATTTTCCCTGAAATCACAACATGATTTTTAAATTGAAAGCTGAAGAGAACTGTAATTGATATCAATTTAGTCATAGTCTTTTTACCTTATATCTTCACTGTGCATCATAGTGTATAGTGCTTTATGTGATCATGTTTTTATGGAGATATTTGATAGCTGCATAGTGTAGGAAAAACTTAGAGCTTGAATTGCTTTGGAATTCATTTACTTTCCAGTGATGAGGAGTTGTTTTGAATACACATTAAATTTCTGCTTCTTATATACATGTACCACTTAAATCCCCAAATCCTCCATCAGATACTAGATTTTCCCAAGCAAAAAGGAAAACTGAGTAAAAATGTTTACATAGATTGCATTTTATCAATCTGACATAGTAGCCATGTAAATTTAATGAGAGTAAAATTTAATAAAGTCTTGACTGAACTCTGACAGTCCATCATATTAAAGAAATAAAGAGGTTGGAGTAACAACTACAAGATCGGAACAGGAGGTCTACTGTTCATATCCTCCCACAGCGGCCTTGTTTTAGCCCCTCCCAGTGTTGTGTAGGAGTTGTCCTGTCCAGGTGACATAGAGGGGATCCTTTCAAGGACAGAGAAGGAGCCAACATTATCCTCATAACAGTTTCATTGTATACCGACTCAACTGCGGGCCCTGAAGCAAACCCTTGTTCCAGGACAAGCCCAGCTGAACAAGGTCTTGGAGGCAGCCCCATCTATCCAGGAGCCAGACAACATCCACACCTGCTGAGCCTCTGATAACAGACCAGTCAACGGCAGACCCAGAAACAGCCATGTAATCAACTCCAGCTCCACTTAACTTCCATCCCAGAGGCAACCCCTGCAGCATGAGAACCTGACAGAAGAGCCTTTACGTTCCAAAATCAGTATGTAAAGACTGGAGGAAGTTTTTGCTGCTTCAGATTCACAGACAATAATACAGGGCTACATGAATCATAAAAACCAGGCAAACATGACACACCAAAGGAAACTAATGATGATGTTCTGATAACTGGTCCCAAAGAAATGGAGATCTAAGAATAGCCTGGCAAGAATTCAAAATCATCATCTTAAAGAAGAATTCAAAATAGTCATCAAGATGCACCACAACACAGATAAACAACTAAACGAAATCAGGAAAACAGGGCATGAACAAAATGGGAAATTTAATAACAAAATAGAAGCCATAAAGAAAGAACAAAGTACAAATAATGGAATTAAAGAACACAATGAAAGAACTCAAAACTGGAAAGTTTCAATGGTCGACTTGACCATGGAGAAAAAGAATCAGCAAATTCCAATACAGGTCATTTAAAATTAACCAGTTATAAAGAAAAATGAGAAGAGTGAAGAAAGCATAGGACGTATAGGATATAACAACACCTGTAGGATAACTATCAACTGAATGAAAGCATAAAATCTATAGGATAATATCAGTTGAATGAACATACACCTGATGGAAGTCCCAAAAGGAGAGAGAGAGAGAGAGAAAGGGGCAGAAAGCTTATTTAAAGAAAGAATGGTTGAAAATTTCCCAAATCTTAGGAGGAATATGGCTATCCAGATTCATGACACTCAAAAAAACCCAAGCAAGAACAAAGATTACCCCAAACACATTAGCACCAAATTGTCAAAAGTCAAAGTTTTGAAAGCAGTGACAGAATAAGAACTTGCCACCCACTACAAGGGAATCCCTGGAGGGCTAGAAGTGGATTTCTCCCCAGGACATGGCAGGCCAGGAAGGGGTGGGATGATATATTTGAAGTGCTGAAAGAAAAATACTGCAAACTAAGAATACTACGTGAAGCCAAGCTGTCCTTCATGACAGCAAAGCACAGGTAACAAAAGCCACAACAGGCAAGTTGGTAGAGCATCAACCTAAAAATCTGCAAGAAAACAATCAACAAAACAAAAAGGCAATCTAGAAAATGGGAGAAAATATTTGTAAACCTTACACTGATATGGGAGAAATATCCAAAAAATATAAAAATCTTGTGTAAGTCAATAGCAAAAACCCCACAAATAATCTGATTAAAAATGGGCAGATGACCTTATTAGAGTCTGAATGTCTGTGTCCCCTAAAATTCATATGTTGAAATCCTAATCCCCAAAGATAATGCTCTTAGGAGGTGGGGCCATTGGGCGGTGCTTAGGCATAGGGTGAGCCTTCATGAACGGGATTAGTTTTTTTGAAAGAGACCCCCCAGAGATCCCACCCCACCTCTACCATGTAAGGAAACTGTAAACAGTCTTTGGTTATGAACCAGAAAGAAGCCTGTCACCAGAACACAACCTTGCTGGTACCTTGGTTTTAGACTTCCCAGCTTCCAGAAGTATGAGAAATAAGTTTATTTTGTTTATAAACTTCTCAGATGTGTTGCTTTTTTATAGAAGGCTGAACAGACTCAGACAGACATGAATAGTCATTTTTCCAAAAACCATGTAAAATAACAGGTATATGAAAAGGTGCTCTGCATCATTAATCATCAGAGAAATGCAAATCAAAGCCACATGGGCTATGACCTCACACCTGTTAGGACGGCTATTATCAAAAAGACAAAAGAGAACAAGTGTTGCTGATCATGTGGATAAAAGAGAACCCTGCATACTGTTAATGGGAATGTAAATTGGAACAGCCATTGTGGAAAACAATATGGAGATTCCTCAAAAAATTAAAAATACAACTGCCAGATTTCCCAGCAATTCTACTTCTGGGTATATATCCAAAGGAAATGAAGTTAGTATCTCAAAGAGATATGTGCACCTTCAGCATTATTTATAACAGGCAAATAGGGATTCAACCTAAGTATCCATCAATGGGTGAATGGATAAAAAAGAAGTGGAGATATTATTGAGCCGGAAAAGCAATGGAAATCCTGCCATTTGTGACAACATGGATGAACCTGGAGGACATTATGCTAAGTGAAATAAGCCAGATGAAACAAATACTGTATATATAACTTATATATGGAATCTAAAGAAACTGAACTCACAGAAGCAGAGAGTAGATTGCCAGGGAGGGGCTGGGGTATGGGTGGAATGGGGAGATGTCGGCCAAGGTGTACAGACTGTCAGTTGTGAAATGAATTAAGTTCTTGGTGTCCATTGTACAGTATGGCGACTGTTGTTAGTAATACTACATTGTGTACTTGAAGCTGGCTGAGAAAGCAGATCTTAAGTGTTCTCTTCTCACCATACATAAAGAATGGTGACTGTAAGGTGAGGAGCTGATTGACTTCACTGTGGTAATCATTTTATGCTGTTTACATACATGAAATTACCATGTTTTATACATTAAATATATATAATTTTTATGTCAGTCATACCTCAATAACTGGAGAAAACAAATGAAGAAATAAAACAAATAGGGAGTTCAAGAAAATAGATAGCATCAATTATCTTCACAAGTGAAATCACTTAGATTATATTATTTGAACCATGACTTTGTCAGAGAATAATCCTGTGTTAAAAACAATGGGTAGAATTTACTTGGTCTTTTAAATTTTACCTGTTTTATTTTCACCAAATAATAAGTGGTAGTTATGAAACAAATATAGAGCATACATACCTGAGGTATGATCATCAACAGCCAGATAGTATGTTTATTTTAAAAGATTAGATGTTGGAACGCTATACACAGTTGGAAACATGTTATATGGATTTATTAAAGAATTAGAATATGAAATACAATAGTGCTTAGAAGAACCAAGAGCTTTATAAATATCATGTATTTATTTGACATTGTAAAATAGACACTGACTTGAAGCTCTCTCTTCAAAAGCAGTTTACTGAATGTATATTCACACATTGCATAAATAACTAGTAAAACATATTCTCACTCTCAAAATGTTGAAATTGTGACTGGATAATAATGAAGATATTAGTTTAGATTTTGTTCTCCATGCAAGAAGGAATTGAAAAACAAAAATGTTATTATTTTTCCTACCTCTTAGATAAGCATTAAAGTATTTAACCCCTAGGGTTAAACTCTTTACATCTAGGTAGTATTAATATATTTTTACCAAAGTCAGTAGACTTTTAGGAAGGTTACACTGTTGTGACTTCTAGCTCACCTTTAGTGAGAAGGCTTCAGGTAAGGCTGTTAGCAAACTCTTGCTGTGTCTCTAATTCCCCCAAGTCTTCCATAGTTGGGGGTGGGAGGTGGAAAGTTGGTTTCCCTTAGCTACCATACCCATTTATGTCGTATGTCTTGATATGATCACTTGGAACCCAATGTCTTTGGTATGTCAAAGGAGCAAAATGCTGGTTTCAGAATCCCATGCAGGTGCTGGCTGCAGAATTCTACACAGTAGCCAGCGCACGTTTCCATGTGTGGTGCTGTAAACTAAAACATGCTATGGGGTATTTATGCAAACTTCTGGTGTATAGGGAAAAAAGACTTTAAATGAGTAATTGCAGCTGTGAGATTAGCATTTGGATTACCCAGGAGTCCTGGATATCTTCTCAGTGGTATCAGCTCTGCTGGTAATCCAAACAGAAGGAATAGTTTTTCTCCTTTTAAGATAAGAAAAGTGTAAATTTTGTGGCACTTTTTAACATTTTAACTCTGTTAATATTTATCAGTTTAATACCTTATTTGTTTGCCTTGTCCCCAGTGGCTATTGCAGCTGCTGTCCATCCTGTGCCTTCATACAGGTGCATAGTTCCTGTGCAAGCTCTCCATTGCTTCCTAAAGAGGTGTTTTATCATGTCTCCTTTCCTAGTTACATGCTCTGTGGAGGTGGAATCTGCACTAAGATAGGAAGTAGATTCAGGACCAGGCCTTTGTGATACACAAACTTGTATCTTCAAATAGGGAAAGTAATTAATTACAAGCTAAGGAGGTTGTGTCCTCATCCTTCTTTATAAGGAAGCTTGGGAATGAGGAGAACCAAACCACCCTTTTAAAAGGCCATCACTACAGTCCTCTCCATTCCTGAGAGTTCCTCTCCAATTTTTATTATTATTTTCTTCTGATTCTCCAAATAACTAAAGACAATTTCTTTCTTAGATTGTTTTTCATCCCATACAGCCAGGAATTCTATTGCTTGAGATAATTCCTGTCTAAGAGCCCCAGCAAATACATTAATTTATCAAAATCAAAGGAACCATCCTCAGGCAACTGGATTTTTATTTAACCATTCCAAATATGAAATAGAGATATTAGCTCTTTAATAGAAATACCTGCAGGCAACACTCCTGGCTTCATATATATTTTAACCATGTAGTGGTATTGATAGAATTTTAGAGTCTCTATTATTCATGATGATTCAATAGTAACATCTATAATTTATAGAGGCTGGCCCATCCAGCTAGCATTCCAAAAAAATGGAGAACTAGATAGACTTTTTAGAATTTAGCATCTCTTATCTGACCATTGTGTGGTCTCAGGCCTTCAGCCGATCTGCTCAGTCAGGAGCTGTCAGTCTTCTGGGCCCTGTCATCACAAACACAACTAAAAACAAAATCTCCTCCCAGCCCAGAAAAACTCTCCACAAATATAGAAGAGAAAGACAACAATTTTTTAAATCAAATAAGCATTAAATCAGAATGTGATATGCATCACAGGCAATCCACTAAGAGATTGAAAAGACAGAGAGAAATCTCACCCTTTCATATAGCCAAATATACACAAACCATTGCATATGTTTTTCAAGATCAACAATAACTACTTTTCAAGTAAAAGGATTTGACAACAGCATTTGTAATATGGAATTCATTCTAAATTCAGTTGGTTAGCTAATTGGCTTCATCCATAGAAAAATAAACTTCTCATATCTTTGTGACAAGAGGTAGTTTTGGAGTGTGTATTGAGATGCCCCCAAAGTTAGGATACTATCCTCCTGCAGAAACAAGGAGACAGGACACCACCTTCCCTGATGATTACGTTTCAAGGAGATGGCCCTCAAGTCCTTGAGAAAGATATTCCTGGGTAAGTGAACTGATAAAAGGCTTATGACCATATTTATATATCAAAGAGTCAGAGAAATAATTTATAACTGAAAGCTTTAAAAAAATTTTTAAGGTATTATTGATATACACTCTTATCAAGGTTTCACATGAAAAAACAATGTTGTTTCTACATTTACCCATATTATCAAGTCCCACCCATACCCAAGGCAGTCACTGTCCATCAGTGCAGTAAGATGCCACAGATACACTATTTGCCTTCTCCATGTAACTGAAAGCTTTTCAAAATATATGTTCCATAAAAAGAGAGGAGAGGTAACTCTGTGGTCATGACATCAGGGCTCTATAAGGGTCTGGTTGAGAGGGAGGCCATAGGCCTAGAGGCAGCATGAAGCCTGTCTAAAATTTAGTTTACACGAGAGGAACGTTTAACTCCTCTTTGCTATAGGCATGTTTGTACTTTGGCATCCTTTGCAGACAATCTTTATTTCAGATATTTTATATCTTAGTATTTTTTAGAATTATTTTTATCCTGATTTTCAAAGTTCTCTCACAGCTATTATAATGTTGCTGTAAACCTAAACCTAATAACACATATTTACTTTTTATTTTTGGTGACACCATTTCCTGGGCAACACCCACCCTTAAGCAGACAAAGACAGGAATCAAAGTAACATTGACCATGTTATCTGTATACTGGAGATTTATACCCAAAGGCAATGTCACAACTTCAAGGCAGAAATTAAGAACTAAAGTCAGAAAGCATATAAATCTATCTAGGTATCTTTCACACACTAATTAAAGCTATCATCAAGATATTTTTCTCTTTTTTTCCAGAATTCCCAAATGCCTTGCTATTTTCCACCATATATTATCTAGATGTATTTTGTTGTATGGTTGAAAACAATTCAGGTAAGATTCACCCTAAATTTACCTGGGTAATAAAGAGATCCAGAGCCTAAATAAAATCTTAAAAGATTTTTTTATGAAAGGGTGTTTTTATTTCATTGGCCTAGTCATTTGTTTTTCCAGAATGACTTCTAAATCCTTCATTTCTAATTTAGTCTTCTTTTAAAATTCCTGGTATTTAAAGTGATGTCAGCATAGGTCAATCCTGACTTTACAAGAAAACAACTAACAGCTATTCATGGTTGTGATACCACTGAATCTTAGAATACAGGAGTGAGGCTGAAACACCCTTGCACCAGAGAGACCAAGACCCTGCATTTGAAGGGTAAAAGGAGTGGCTACATGCTGACTGATTTCTCTTCCCCCAGGCCAGTGCAGCACCCTGCCAAGAGGTCTCCTCTGAGCTTTTAATTTCTCCCCGGGAGAAAAGAAAGCACAGAGGGGACATCGAGCTCCCCCAGCATTGTAGGTCTCTTCATGAAAGCCTCCCTGTCTCACCCATGAAGCTTGCAGAGGAATCTTTAGGACTTGCCCACTGGGAATCGGACTGTGATGGAAAAATGGGGAGATGCTTGAAACAACCAGCACTTGGACCTTGGCACATGATTTTTCTAACCTGTAGCACCCAAACAGTGGCTTTGCTCACCTGCAGAGCTGAGTCAGTGGTGAAATCTTGCCAAAGAACTCAGTAAGTTGCAGATCTGCCTGGTTTGGGTCCTCAAACAAAAAGCCTGTCAGCCCCTGAGGTCTGTTTTGCTCCTGCCCAGAAAGGGAATCTAAGACAGAGCCTGGCCCACAGTGAGTATAGTTCCAAGATCTATCTGACCAGAAACACTGTCAGCAACATTTGGAAGCTGCATAGCCCAGCAGTGCTCCAGCAGAGCAGAGCAGACAGAATTGATGACCTGTAGAACAGAGTCAGTGGCACCATTTGGCACTGGAACCTGGGGAGTGGGTTGGCTTAACTCCAGAACTCGATGGACAATGCCATATGTGGAGGGTATTTCTGCTCCAACTAGGCAAGAGAGCCAATTCATAACCCCAGGCACTGCTAACTATAGCTCCCAGCCTTGCCAAACCAGAAACACTTGCCAGGACACATGGAAAAATGAAAAGCCCAGCAATGCTCAAAGAGATATTCTGCTGGGCAGAGAAAAACCAGTGGTCCTGTTCAGCCAGGAGACTTGGATATGGGTTACTTGAGTCAAGACCACAGAGAGCCTTGCCAGGCTTGGAGTTTGGTCTCCCACAATGATCAGGAAGAAAAACTAATTCATAGCCGACCTGTTCCAAAATACAGGTTTCAGCCTGCTAGATCTGCTTAAATAGAGCAAAGGGGAAGTTGCAGTGGCCCATTCAAAAGCCCTGCTCACAGTGGCACTTGAACAGGAAGCACAGCTGGTGTCCTTTCTCATCTGTACAGCATAAAAGATTGACTCATTTGGCCAGGGAATTCAGTGTACAGCCTTGGCTTATTCAGGTCACCAAACAATGAGCCATGCAGGATATGTACCCATCCTGCTGTCACCAAAGCAGAGAAGCTAATTCATAGCCCCACCTACTGCTGAGCATAATACTCAGTCCCAACCATCTAGTAAGTTTGACCAAAGAACCCAGGTAATGACAGAGGCCATCCAACAGCCTTTCTTGGACAAGGAACCAAGCCAGAAGTCCTATCCAACTGTTCTCTGCCTGCAGCACCCACATAAACACAACCTGACTACAGAGCCCAGGCAGTGGCCTCACCCAAAATAATTAACCCTGATAGCAAGCTCCACTGACCCAAGGATGATCCCGGTGGATGTATTCAGAAACAGAAAGTGAACTGATGGTGAGGAACTCCAGTTTGATAAAGTCAACCTATAATGTCTGAAAGAGAAGAATGTTTACTCATATTTTCATATACCAATGTAAGGAATCAAGGATCACAGAAATCAGGTAAACATGATACCACCAAAAGAAACAAAGCTCTAAAAATGGCCCAAAAGAAATGAAAATATATGAACTGTCAAATAATTCAGAATCATCCTTATAAAGAAGTTTAGTGAAGTAGAACACACATACAAATAAATGATATTAGGAATGTAACTGATTAACAAAATAAGTTAAAGAAATAGAAACCATGAAAATAACCCCAGAAATCTATAACTAAAACATGCAGTGACTGAGCTGAAGAATCTAATAGAGAGCTTCAAGATCAGACTCATATGTGCAGGAGAAAGAATTATTGACCAAGAAGACAGGGCATATGAAATTATAAAGTCAGTGGCATAGAAAGAGAAAAGAATGAAAAAGAGTGAAAAGCCTATAGGACTAAAGGCACACTGTCAAAAGAAAAAATATCCTAATTGTGGGAATTCCAGAAGGAAAGGAGAAAGGGACAGGGAATATATTTAATGTTATATTGGCTAAAATATTCCCAGAACTGGGGAGAGAAATGGACATTCAGATCCACACAGATTAGAGAACTCAAAACAGGTTGAACCCAAAAAAGCTACACAAAGACACAATATAATTAAATTGTCAAAAGTCAAAGACAAAGAAAAAATATTGAAAGCAGCAAGAAAAACAGAGAAGTTACATATAAGGAAAGCCCGGTAATGTTTCAGACAAGAAAAGACTGGAATGATACATTCAAATATTGAAAGACAAAAACACCTCTGTCAACCAAGAATTCTATGCCCAGAAAAGCTGTACTTCAAAAATGAAAGAGTAATAGAGAATTTCCTGAACAAACAAAAGCTGAGGGAGTTCATTACTAGACCTACTACACAAAAAATGCTAAAAGGAATTATTTGGAAGTAAAGGGACATTAATTAACATCATAAAAACATGAAAAGATGATCCTTATAAAAAGTGATCCTTATAAAGAAGTTTAGTGAAGTAGGTAAGAAACAAGTGAGCAGGATAAGAAATGAGGAGCAATAGACTACAAAACAGCCAGAAAACAATTATAAAAAAAGACAACAGTAACTTCTTACCTATCAATTATCACTTTAGATATAAATGGATAAATTCTCAAATAGCCCTAAAGATATGCATAAACTAAAGTGAAGGGACAGAAAAAAGTATTTCCAGCAAACAGTAACCAAAAATATAAGGAGTAGCTCCAAATACATATCAGACAAAATAGACTTTAAACTAAAATTGAAAATACAGAGAAAATCAACATATAATGGCAAAGGGGACAATCCAACAGCAAGATAAAACAATTATAAATATTTATCCACCCAGCATTGGAGCACCTATATTTATATAAAGCAAAAATAAATAGAGCTAAGAGAATAAAGAGCAACACAACAACTAAGAGTTAGGGATCTTAATACCTGACGCTTGGCAATGAATAATATACATAAAATCCATAAGGAAGTAGCAGATTTGAACAAAACTACACACCAAGTGGACCTAACAGATTTGTACAGACATTCTGACAACAGAATATGCATTCTTCTCAAGCACAAATGGAATATTTTCTAGGAAACACCATATTTTAGGCCACAAGACAACTTAGCAAATTCAAGAAGATTGAAATCATACCAAGTATCTTTTTCAAGTTTCATTACATTGTAGCAGACATCAATAACTGGAGGAAAACTAGAAAATTCACAAATACATGGAAACTAGACATTCTCCTGGGGAAATAATGGGTCAAAGAAGCAATTAAAGGGGAAAAAAGCATATTAAACAAACCACAACATACCAAAAATTATAGGGTGCAGAAAAGCAGTTCTAAGAGGGTAGTTCATAGCCATAAACAACTACATAGGAAACAAGAAAGATCTCAAATAAAAAGCCTAATTCTATACATAAAAGAACCAGAGAAAGATGAACAAATGGAGCCCAAGTTAGCAGAAGGAAGGACATATTGAAAATTAGAGCAGAAATAAATGACATAGAAAACAGAAAGACAATGTAAAAAAATTAACTATACTAAGAGATGGTTCCTTGAAAATATACATTAGACAAACCTTTAGCTAGACTAACCAAGGAAAAAAGAGAGGATCTAAATCAACAAAACTATAAATGAAAAAGGAGACATTATTACTGATGCTACATAAATAGAAAGGATTGTGAGAGGTTACTGTGAACAACTATACATCAGCAAACCAGACAACCTAGAAGAAATGGAAAATTTCTTAGAAACAAAACTTACCAACCCTGAATCAAGTGGAAGGAAAATCTGAACAGACTAATTACTACTAAAGAGATTGAATCAGTAATCAGAAATCTCCCAATTTAGAATAGCCCAAGAACAGGAGGCTTCACTGGCTAATTCTAACAAATGTTTAAAGAATTCACACTAATCTTATCAAATTTTTCCAAAAAGTCAGAGGAGGGAACATTCCCAAACTCATTTAATAAGGCCAGCATTACTCTGACACCAAACCCAGAGAAGTACATTGTCAGAACAGAAAACTAGAGGCCAATAATCTTGATGAATATAGGTGCAAAAATTCTCAAAAACTAAATTCAGCAGCACAACAAAAAGATCATTCACCATTATCAGATTTATCCCTGGGATTCAAAAAATGGTTCAACATATACTAACAACTCAATGTGATACCTCACATTAATAGAATGAAAGAAAAAAAAATCATATAGCCACACAGAAAACGTACTTGACGAAATATCCATTCTTGAACATGACTGTTAAAAAGTGGGTAGAGAAGACATGTACCTCAAACTAACAAAGGCCATATATGACAAGCACACAGCTAACATCATTTTCCATGGTAAAAGGTAAAAGCTTTTCCTCAGATCAGGAACAAGACAAGGGTGCCCACTCTTACCACGCCTATTCAACATATTACTAGCTATCCCAGACAGAGCAATCATGCACTGTAAAATAAATAAAAGGTATCAGATTTTGAAAGAGAGAAATAAAATTATCTCTATTTATAGATATGATTTTATACAGAGAAAATCCTAAAGCCTTGACAAAAAAACTGCTAGATCTATTCAATAAATTCAGTAAAGATGCAGGATGGAAAATTAACATATAAAATCATTAGCATTTCTGTGCACTAACAAATTATCCCAAAGATACAGAAAGTCTTCCCATTTAAATTAACATCAAGAACAATAAATAAGAATGAATTTAACAAGGTGAAATATCTCTAAAAACTACAAGACATTGTTGAAAGAAACTGAAGATGACATAGATAGGTATCTCATGTTCATGACTGGAAGAATTAAAATGTCCATACTACCCAAAGCCACCTATATAGTCAACGTAATCCCTACCAAAATTTCAATGACATTTTTTTACAGTAGAAAAAATATGCTAAAATTTACATGGAACTGCAAGACTCACAATAGCCAAAGCAATCCCAAGAAAGAATGAGGCGAGACATCATACTTCTTGACTACAAGCTATCTTATAAAGCTACAGGCCTCAAAGCAGTATGTACTGGCAAAGGAAAAGACACATCAGCCAATGGATCAGAATCAAGTACCCAGAAAGAAACGTATACACATACTGTGAACTAATATTTGACAAGGTAACCAAGAATCAGTGGAGAAGAGACTGACTCTTCAATAAATGGTGCTGGGAAAATTGGATACTCACATATAAAAGAATGAAACTAGACCCCTGACACCACTTACACAAATTAAATCAAATTGGATTAAAGACTAAATGTAAGACCTGAAACTGTGAAACTGCTAAAAGAAAACATAGGAAAATGCTTCCTGACATGAGTCTTGGCAATGATTTTAAATATTACCTCTAAAGCATAAGAAAAAAAAATGAGATTGCATCATACTAATAGCCTTTGTACAGCAAATAAATGATTAACAAAATGAAAAGACAACCTACAGGATGGGAAAAACTATTTGCAAACCATATATTTGATAACGGGTTAACCAAGATGCATAAAGAATTCACACAACTTGATAACAACAAAAAATCCAATTAAAAATGGGCAAAGGACATGAATAGGCAGTTTTCCAAAGGAGATATGCAGATGCCCAACAAGTAAATGAAAAGGTGCTCAACATGACTAATCACTAGGGAAATGCAACTCAAAACCACAGTGAGATCTCACCTCATGCCATGTTAGAATGGTTATCACCAAAAAGACAAGAGATAACACATGCTGGTGAGAAAGTAGAGAAAAAGGAACCCTTTGTGAACTGTTTGTGAGAGTGTTAATTGTTACAGCCATCATGGAAAACAGCATGAGGTTTCCTTAAAAAAATTAAAAATAAAACTACCATATGATCCAGTAACAGCCTTAAAAATCCCACTAACTTGAAAAGATATCTGCACCCCATGTTCACTGCAGCATTATTTACAACAGCCAAGATATGACAACAACCTAAGTGTCCATTGATGGATGAATGGATAAAGATGTGGTGTGTGTGTATACATATATACTTGTGTGTGTGTATACACACACACACATACACACATACAATGTATGTTTATTTAAAAAGAAGGAAATCCTGCCATTTCAGACAACATGGATGGACATTGAAGGCATTATATGAAGTGAAATAAGACTGAAAGAGTAAGACAAATACTGTATGATCTCACTTTTGTGGAATATAAAAAAGACAGAGAAAATAAGGAAAAAACAAAACATAAAAAAATGTTTATGGTTATTAGAGAAAAGAGGTGGGTGCTGGGGGAACTGGATGAAAGTGATCAAAAGGTACAAACTTCCGGTTACAAGATAAATCAATACCAGGGATGTAATATATAACATGATGGCTATAAAGTTAACAGTGCTGTATAGTATATATGAAAGTTACTAAGAGCAAATCCTAAGGGTTCTCATCATAGGAAAAAACTTTTTTTTTTAATCTATATAAGATGATGGATGTTAACTAAACTTGTGGTAATCATTTCACAATATGTCAGTTCATTTTGCTTTACACGTTAAACATAAAAAATGTCAAATTATATTTCAGTAGAACTTGAAAAATATTCCTATTTGCCCAAACACATAACACTACTAGACATTTATATCTATTGATAGTTATGAAAAATATTTTATTTATTCTTCTAGTCTCACTATGTCATTTAATGTTTCAGAGATTTAGCTCTTCATTTTAAAACTGTGAGGTTAGAATGCCTGCATTAGTTAATTCACAGATGAGTTGTAAAAATAAGTAACATGATGAATGTGTAGGAGCTTTCTAAGTGAGAATTCTTAATTCTTTAAGGAATATAGATTTACTCAGGTTTGTTCTGCTGAGCTAGAATCACTATCAGGAAAATATCAAGATTTTTAATCAAAATCTTCCTTTTGGTTAATTGTTTTGCAAAATATGTTGACCATTAAATTGATGGCTTGATTAAAGGGTGAAAAACTAACACTTGGTAAAGCAATACAGTTGAGAAAATAATATTAGTAAAATAGAGAATCTGAGGGAGACCATATGCTCTGGACTTGCTAGAAAGATGTATCAGTTTCACATATTATTGAAGAAAGGAATTAACATTCACCTAATAGATAATATGAGCCAAGTACAATCCATCGTGCTTCACATACGTAGATTAAAGGATGTTTTTTTCTTATCATTTTACTCAACTATATAGAATATAATTTTTTTAAATAAGAATCATGCTTCACCCTTGTGCCAAGTTCTTAATGCTTATAAAACTTAGAAAATTGGTAATGTTGAAGTTGTAATCTAAATTTTCAGAATCCACCATCATTCAGATGTTTGGTATTGTGGATGGAATTTCTCAAGTTATATTTTTGGTAGCAATTTTTCAAAATTGTTACTTCCAAAATTTCTATTTTTTGACAAAGTTAAATCTTTTCAAGAAGATGCCCCACATCATATGTCATCATGGAAATGCAAATTAAAACAACAACAAAATACCACTAGACACCTATTGGAATGGCAAAAATCCAGAACACTGACAACACAAAACATTGATAACCATGTGGAACAATAGGAACTCTCATTCATTGCCTGTGGAAATGCAGAATGGTACAGCCACTCTGGAAGACAGTTTAGAAACTTTTTACAAGCCTAAACATACTCTTACAGAATGATCTGGCAATCATGCTCCTTGGTATTTACCCAAAGGAGTTGAAAACATGTCCACTCAAAAACCTGCGCAAAGACATGTATATCAACCTTGTTCATAAATTCCTAAAACTTGAAAGCAACCAAGATATCTTTCAGTAGGTAAACGGATAAAAAAAAAATGGTAGTCTAGATAATGGAGTATTTTTCAACATTAAAAAGAAATGAGCTATCAAGCTACGAAAATACAGGGAGGAATCAGTTGTACCCTACTAAGTGAAAGAGGCCAATCTGAAAAGGCTGCACAGTGTACAATTCCAGCTATATGACACTGTGGAAAAGGTAGAAAACTATAGCAGCAGAAAGATTAGCAGTGGCTGGGGGGAAGATGAATAGCTGGAGCACAGAAGATGTTTAGTGTAATGAAAATACACTATTTTATAATGTTGGATATACATCCTTATACATTTGTCAAAACTCATAGGATATACAACACCAAGAATGAAACCTAAAGTAAACTGTAGACTTTGGGTGATTATGATATGTCAACACAGGTTCATCCTTGGTTGAAAAAAAAAAAAAGGACCATCTGGGTGATTGATGTTTATAATTGCAGAGGCTACGAATGTGTGTATAGAGAGTTTCTGGAAGATCTTTGCCCCTTTCTCTGAATTTTTTTGTAAACCTAAAACTTCTCTAAAAATATAAAAATCTTTTAAAAAATGCCCCAAAATTGTATGTTACCCAATGCTTTCATTTGCCTATTTGATTTTTATTTTATCCTACCTGTTGTCTCTTGCTTTAGTCATTTACATAATAATCACAATATAATCAATGAAAACAAAATGAATATTTGTTTAAACACTAATAAATCTAAGTATTAATTGATATAATGTATTATATGTAGACATTAGTTATGAGATTATATAAAGATATGGATAATTTAATATATCTATAAAATAGATAATTTAAAGTTTGATTTTATAATTTGATATATATTTTTGGAAGTATATTTTTACAACAATGAAATTGAAATCATTTCAAATAGAAATCAAAATATCAATAATATGTGTAATTTCTTCCATGTTTCTACTATGCAGCTTAGATTGGAAGTTAAACAGTCTAGTATTTTATTCTTTGAACATTTTTCAAGCAAGAAAAACTAAAATATGTAAAAATGTTCATGCTATATTTATATCTAATTTATATCTAAAGTACATTAAATACTCTATCCTAGTCCACAGATTTAGTGTTATCTTAATATTGGTTATTTCACAAGTTTCTTCTAATAACACCTAAAGCTGACTAAGGATTGCAACCTGGAAAATACTGCACTCAGTGTTAGCTGTGCTTCAACTTAAAAACTTGAATACATATGGTCCCTCATGCATAACATTAAGACAACTGCTCTGTGAAATTCACAAAACAATAGAATTGTCACAAATGTTCTAAGGGCAGCATTATGAAAAATACTGTATTTTCCTGGATAGAACCGTAAGACCAATTTTTTAACATTTGTCAACAGAATTATTTCTAAATCCAAAATATCTCAAGACATGCTTTGACATATTTTTTTAACAATCATAGATATGCAAAATCTATATGCTACTGCAGCCAAATAAGCTCAAGTATTACAACTAGTTTGAACTACTATTTAACAGAGCTTTCATGATCCCTGCAGGAATCCCTTGTGATTTTCATGCATGTCATTTCTACCTATAAAAAAGCCACACTGCAGTGATTTTTCTCACATTTTATGATCATGTTGTATTATTTTGCTTTCCTGAAGCATTTACATCTGGAACATTCTTCATGGCTTTCGATAAGGTACCAATCATGATACCTTCTTGGGACCTCACTGATGTCATTTAGCACCCTACTCCCACTCAATAATTGCTTTATTTCAATGTTTTGTCATTAAAAATTTGTGAGGGAACTTTTCCCAAGCTGCTAATAAACCTTGAAGAAGGTTATTACCCCCTCTCTTTGTCCTTTATTGATCCCTGGCAAAAATATCTACAAGCGACTATTTTTAGCCTTTCACTTTCCTTACTTTTCCCTTCTTTTCTATCTTTTTCTTTCCACCATTTTCCCTTCTCAAAATGCCTCAAAATTACAGTTCTAGATATCCAACTTGTAAGATCATCTTGAAACTTCAAAAAATCTAAGCCAGGAAAAAAAAAAATAATGCAAGTATAGTAGGCTGTTAACTTAGGTCACTGTCAGTGTTCCTACCTTCATCTAGTCCCCTACCATGTTGATTCTAGCTGAACCTAGTCTATTTCAACAACAGGATACAGTAGAAATTATACTGCCCAGCCATCTGCCCTCCTTAACTGTCTTAGACACTTGTATTTTTTTTAAAGCAATACTTTATCAAAGAATGATCTCTCTTATAGTCCGGAACTATCTTGTATGAAGCCCAGGTTTCTTTCTGGTGAGGGAAGAAGCCATGTGGGGAGGCCCTGGAGAATAAATACTATAGAGAGTCCAGAAAAAGCAGCAGTAAGGTGCCAGACATTCAGCACCAGTTACAGTCCGGCCACTGTGTTACTGCTGTGTGAGGGACTCCAAGAACAACCAGTAAAGGAACTGCTCTACTGAGACCCAGCTAACCCATAGAATTATGAGATATAATAGCAACAGATAATGGGAAAACTGTTTGGTATCTAGAAGCAGATTGCTGATGGTATAGTTGTAAACAGAACTCTAATATATACTGGGAAGCCAAAACTTCATGGGTTTGCTTTATTACAGTGTTCTAAGATATCTTAAATTTGCAAGCTTTGACTTTGTGAACAGGTGGTGGGAAACCTGGAAGAACTCAGAGACAGTGAAGTCCTGAAAAACAATGAGCAAAGAGTTAATGGAGTGAGGATGTGTCCTGGAAGAACAATTAGCACAACTAACCGGCAGTAATAGGAAACGCAGAAGGTGAACTTAACAGACTTGCAGATCTGGCTAAGGTAATTTCAGGCAGGAGACTGAATGTGTCAACGGGCTTCTTTTAGTTGCCTGTTACAGAGAAGGAAGATCATCTTAAAAAGAAGAGAGAGAGAGAGAGAGAGAAGAAT
The DNA here is from genome assembly GCA_029783875.1 of Phataginus tricuspis. NCBI lineage: Eukaryota > Metazoa > Chordata > Mammalia > Pholidota > Manidae > Phataginus > Phataginus tricuspis. The sequence goes on along the minus strand of JAQQAC010006877.1, from coordinate 4,973,285 downwards.
ATGCTCCGTTTTCAGGAAGAATTTACAGGAAGCTTAAAGAATCCAGAGCTTCCTTGGTCCTAAAATAAAACTGTTTCTCATTCAGAGCCTGCCTCCCCAGAAAATGAGAATCTCTAAGAAAGAAATGGCTTCTGGCAAAAGATGAAATCCAGGGTGTTGATAGTAAGCATGGTCTCAGGGTAAAGTTCAGGTAAAGGGTATGGCTATAAGATACTTTATTAGGACCTTATAAAGAATTAAGAGAATACCTTATAGGTTATTTTATCTAGACAGAAAGGCCTCTAAGAATATTAAAAGTGTGACTTTTAACTCCCCAACTAAATGGGGTTCTAAAATTCTTTAAGGGACTATCCCATAGCACCTTGACACCTAGCCTAAGGCGCTCCACTGGTGTATTAGCACAGTACAGTCAGAGCCCAGAGATGCTGTGTGCTTGGCTCCGGACCACCACAAGAAAGCAAATATTGCAATAAAGCAAGTTAAATGAATTTTTGGCTTCCCAGTGCATATAAGAGTAATATTTACACTATATCATAATCTGTTAAGAGTCCAATAGCATTATGTCTAAAAAAATGGACATACCTTACTTAAAAATGATTTATTGCTAAAAAATGCTAACCATCATCTGAGCTATCAGAACCACAGTCATTGATTACAGATCACCAAATACAATAATAAGGAAAAAGTCTGAAAAAAATTCTAAGAATTACCAAAATGTGACACAGAGACAGGAAATAAGCCAGTGCTTTTGGAAAAATGGTACTCATAGACTTGCTTGATGCAGGGCTGCTGCAAACCTTCCATTTGTAAAAATGAAAATAAAAATAAATTATCTGCAAAGCACAATAAAGTGAAGAGCAATGAAACAAGCTATTCCTGTATTCTGTATTCTGTTTATCGTTCTGGGAATAAGTAAAGCAGAGATTTTAGTCTAAAGTAATGTAAACAATTTAAAATTTATCAATTATTATTTTGAGAATATTTTTACTATTAAAAGGCAGTCCATGTTCTAGTAAATGATGGTGATATAGGAGGATCTGGAATTTACCTCTTTTCATGGAGATCTGCAGATACATATGGAACAATTTCCTCTGGAAAAAAAATGCAAGACCTAGTTGAGTGACTCGTCTGCACTGGACAAAGAGAAAACCCACATCAAGGAAGGTAGGAGAGGCTGAGGTACATTGCCATGAACCACATCCCCATCCAGGTGGCCTACAATGGGATGGGAACTCACAATCCCAAGCTCCCCCCTGAGAAGTGAAGGTGTAAAAAACACATGTGGCCACTCAGGTTTTAAGAACTGTATCTGACAGACAAATCTCCAGTATCTCCAGCTTTAAGCCCAATGGGGTTTATATCCATTAGAGCCACAGGACTAACTGAGAAGCAGGTCTTAAAAGAACTTGTGTTTATGAACTCACCTACGCAGCACAGATGCAACTGACTGAAATGAGTCTAGATTTTCTGTGAAAGAGGCTTATTTTGCCTATCCTAAAGCATCGGCCTTCGGGACAGCCACTGAATTTCATACACATCTAGAGGTCTATTGAAAAACTCTCCCAAAGATGGAGGCTGGTGGATGCTATTCTTCCTCGGCCTTGCTCCAGTTTGCTGGTACCTCCCAGAAGCTTGTATACTTTTCTAGATCCCCCATTTCTTGTGGCTTCCACCCAGGAGACAGCTTCATATTGCCCTGCTCTGGTGGCTACTGGGGCTTATAGAGGTGGGTCCCCTAGGATTGTAACAAATGGACAAAGAATTCTCAACTGGCTAACATACCACGACACAGCAGAAAGGCAGCAGACTGAGGAGCATAGTCTTTCTCTGAAAGAGGCTACAATTAGTTTATTTTTATAACTTAGGCCTGAGGGCCAGGCTTCTAATCAAATACATATCTAAGGGCTGATTTTTATATTCTGTAGAGACCTCATAGCGCAGGTGCTATCTTCACACACCCACTCTGCCGTGTTCCAGGGCACCAGCATCTCCTGAAGGGTAGTTTTTAATCATGTCTGGTGTTTATGTCTGATGCCCTGGTTTCTGTGGCTGCCACTCAGTTATCACCTGGCCCTGGTAGCCAGCAGAGCTTATGTTCATGAGTTCAAAAACACGGTAGCAAAGAAAGCAATGGTCCTTAACTGTCTCTTTCTCCAGTTCTCAGCTCAGAAGGAGCGGAGAAAATGCCCATCTCCCAATCTTCCCCTGGAAGAGGTATATTTGTGTATTTTAAAGGTTGCTGTCTGAGGATCTAGCTTCTAAACACCCTGAGTCTAGGTGTTGACTGAGATCCTCTCTTTTGGGATACTGACAAGTCTGGGCATCCTTAAATACTAGGAGTCAATAAAAATAAAGTAAGCTGCTTGGACAATCACAAAGATTTTAGATACAATAAAGAGGTAGGGCATTAGACTTGAAACCATAAAAGCCCTAAAGATAACATAGATGGTAAACTCTTGACATCAGTCTTGTTGATGATTGTTTGGATTTGACACTGAAAACAAAGGCAACAAAAGCAAAAAATAAACAAGTGGGACTACGTCAAACTAAAAAGCTTCTGTACAGCAAAGGATACCATTAGCAGAAATGAAAAAGGTAACCTACCAAATGAGAAAAATATATGCAAGTTACATATCTGTTAAGGGGTTTACATCTAAAATATATACTGAGAATATATTACTCAAAAGCAGAAAGAAAACACAATTTAAAAAGGAACAGAGGTTCAGAATGGACATTTTTCTAAGACATAGAATATGGCCAACAGGTACATAAAATGGTGCTTAACATTACTAATCATAAGGGAAATGCAAAAGAAAACCCCAATGAGATATCACTTCACTTGTTAGAATGCTACTATCAAATAGGCAAGAAATAACTAGTGTTGGTGAAGATGTAGAGAAAAGGGAACCTTGCTCATTGTTGGTGGGAACGTAAACTGGTACAGCCACTATGGAAAACAGTATGGAAGATCCTCAAAAAATGAAAACTATATTTACTATATCCAAAGGAAACAAAAACATTAACTCAAAAGACATCTGCATGTCCATATCCACTGCTGCAGTATTTACAATACCTGAGTCATGGAAGCAACCTAAGTGCCCATGGATGGATGAATAAATGAAGAAAATGTGGTGATATATGCAGTGGAATATTATTTAGCTATAAAAAGGAACTCTTGCCATTTTTGACAACATGGATGAACTCTGGTCACTATGCTAAGTGAAGTAAGACAGAGAAAGACAAATATTGTATATCTTACTTACATGTGTAATAGTAAAAAAATGAACTTAATGATATAGAGAACAGACTGCTGTTTATCAGAGCTGGGTTTTGGGAGGTGGGAGAAAAGAGTTAAGGACCAATTTTCAGTTATAAATAAGTCATTGAGATGTAATGTACATTATGGTGACTACAGTTAAAAGATCTTACAAGAAAAAAATTGCAACCATATACGGTGGTGGATGTTAACTAGACTTATTGGGGTCTTCATTTCACAATATATACAAATATTGAATTATTACTGCTTTTTATATGGCAGTAATAGGAAATTAAGGCCATAAAGTCATATATTTTATATTTAAGTAATATTAAGAAGCTAATAATGAGTTAAATGTTCAATTAAGGAATGCCAAGATCAATATAGGAGAATTGGGAGATATATTAAGGAGAATTATAAAAGAGTTGCCATTTGAGTTCAGTCTTAAATAATGCATAGTCCAGAGCAGAAATAATCTGAATATGTACAATTTGTCTGACACGTGCTGGGTCCTTGGATTTCAGAAGTGAACTATATCGGCAGGAGTTATTAGTTGAGCTAACATATATGATGATGCCACCTTGAGGTGGGAAAGAGCCTGGTAAATCATACATTTTTTTAAATAAAGATCTAGCCTGGCTGCTACATGGTCAGGAAGGGAGAAACGCATGATGTGTGTTCAAAAGAAGGGACAAGGCCAGGTTCTAAAGCTCAGTGTAGTGAAGGCAGAGATTTGGAAATATTTAGTGCGATGGGAAGCCAGAGAGAGGGAAATGAGATGATCTAATTTTCCAATAGAACTTCTAGTAGATGGCTAGAGAATTTTGTAGGGGTGGGAACATGGAAGCAAGTGAACCTGTTTGGAGCATATTGACTAGATGACTTAGCAATAGACTGAGGAAATAACAGTATGAAAAATGTAGATATATTTGAAAGATATGTGAGTTAGAACTCAGAGAATTAGCTATTGGGTGGAGATGTGAGTGGTATAAGGTTGAGAATATATTTTGGCTTGAGAAATTGGATGGTTTGTAAGAACAAATGAACTCTGCAGTTTATCTGTATACTTGCTGTAGTTGAGATGTCTATTATGCATCTGCCTGAATATATAAAATAGGCAGTTAAGTCAAGGATGTAGACAAGAGTGGGAAATTATCAGAAGCTAAAGTCTATGCCTTATTTCATTTTGTATTCATAAACTTTTGAGGGTGATATTACAAAATACATTTTAGACAGGAAATGGTTATTAGGAATATTCAGTAATTGTCAAAATTATGTAGTTTAAAAAAGCAAAATGAAAATTTGGATTCCGCTCTCTATGGCTTTAAACGCTGTTCTCTTTTATTGCTTTGGGTGGATAGGCGGATCACGTGGCTGGAGGTAATTCCTATGGAAACAAGGAAACAAGAAAACAAGTAATAAACCTAAAACGAATAAACTAAAAACCACAATATAGTCATCTCCATGTGGTAAAGTGTTCAGTATGCTTAGGAGATACAGGTGCTCAGAGAAAGGAAATCATGGTGCGAGTTAGATAAGGGACAGATTATAATTGCCATGCTGAGGACTTTTTCTAACCATGGAAAGTTTTAAAGTATTCTTATTTAAAAAAAAGACATAGTTGAATATGTGTTTATAAAGATCACTCTGGTATTATCAGTGAGGACTGCCTGGAAGTAGGAGTTTCTCTGACAGAGTGAGGATTTGATTTACCCTAGTACAGCAATGGGAATGGAGAGGCGTAAATTCATTTGTTAGATTAATTAGAAGCTTAAAAATGTTCTGTTCTTTTTAATGACTGCATTTCCAGAATGAAAAAGAACTATAGGTCAACATAATGTAATTTTGTAGATTGAGACACAAGATTAATAGTGAGGAATTTAAATGCAATAAATACGAAATAAATATTCAGGAAGGAGATGAGGGTTAATTAATGAAAACAGTTTCATCCTGTTGACTCTTGATAATATATTTTACCCTTAGGAGCACTACCTTTGCAAGGTAGCCAATTAAGTATTTACTTCATTTTAATTAGTTAATTATGTGGTAAAGAAAACATCTGTCGTCCGAGTAAATATTGCAGTCCAGTTCATCACTCAGGTTCATCTAAAGGTCCTGTCAGGTGATCGATTACAATTACGCATATAATTTATGGCATTGCACAATCTAGTTAATGATAAGGTTTTGTGCATATTTCATTTCAACTTTCCTGATTTTTTAAAATTGGAATTATAGAACTACAAATCACTTTTCATGACAATTAACAAAGAATCCTAGAAGTGCTTCACTGAAAAATGTTGACAGGGAAAAACAAACCATGTGTCTGGTTTGTAACTTTTTCTAATTCTTTTGGATGGTCTCTAGTCGTTATCATTAATGAACATACATAAATATATGTATGTGTGAGATAGTAAATGAAAATGTTTATATATATAATACATCTCAGACAAAATTTTGAAAAATAATTATTTTAGGGATTTTTTTATATGTAATATTTTGTAATAAACACATAACATTTAATTTTATCTTATTGTTTCAGACTTTTAGATTGTTAAAACATGGAGAATCCCAACAGTATGTTTATTGACTACTTCTGAAACCTTTTAAGTGTCATTTATAACATTTTTATGATTAATTTAAAAACATTATGGGATGTCATATATTAAAAATATTTAGGAGTTCAGAAATATTATCTGACATATTTTCAAAATTGGAGAGTCAATCTTAAATACTCATGTAGTGGCACTTAATGAACTGTACATTAGAATGAGATATTTTAAATTATAAAATATTCTGTATTTTGATTTGTAAAACATTTTTGCCAAGTGAAAGCAGAATGAGAGCTCTGAGTTATTTTGCACTTTGCACTTTGAATTTAATTTGAGATGGTGTTGAAAAACTAGTTTCAATACTGTATCATTTAAAAATGTGTTTTAAAATGTTTAAATAAGAAAAAACCCTTTGTTAAAAACTTAAAGAAGTTAGTATATTTGGAAATAGTTTCAAACTTAACAAATGTTGCAAAATTAGTAATGGAATATCCTTCTTCCAAATTCATCTATTGTTAATATCTTACCCCATCTGCTTTGTACCCCATTTGTTTGAGCGTGTTCTCTCTCCATAAATACATTCTTTAAAAAAAGATAGCTAGTTAAAATATTTGCTTAAAATTCAAAAATATATATTATAGGAAAAATTATATATCACTAAATACCTAACACTAGCTACTCCCAATTAGTTACCTTGATTAAAGACTACATGAGGTATAATTATGTCATCTATCAAAATGAATCTCTATCTTATAGCAATGTTGTAATTTCAATGCTATCAACATTGTAAGATGTTACAGAAATTAAAAGTAGTATTTCATCTTAGGATTTGTGGAATTTAAAGGAGAGAAGGTGAGCTGGAGATATTCAAATGACATTGAAGAAAAGGAAAAAACACTGTTTATCTGATATTTTTAAACTTAAAAAAAACTGAGTTGATTTTAGACTAAGGGAAATGTTGCAGACAATATAGTTATATAATCTTCACCAGTTTCACCTAATGTTAATATCTTATATAATCATAGCATAAAGACCAGAAAATTAACATTGTTATAGTATTAACTAAGATACATTATTCACATTTCACTAGTAGATACTTAGTCGAGGGTTGAACCACCTGCAATACAGAAAACAGCAGAGGGAAAGATTAGGAATAGATCTGAATAGAAGCACAATAGGAATGTGCAAAAATTAATCAGTCTTTCTTCTGTTGGCAAACTCATCACATTACCAGTTTTATTTTCACTATGGTCCCAATTCTTCACTCTATACCACATCTTCGTGCTATCAGCTCTATCAGATATCAGAAGTTAGCATCTATTTTAGTAACCTCAGGTTGTCATAACAAAATGCCACAGACTGGGAAGCTTAAACAACAGAAATGTATTTCTCACAGTCCTAGAGGCTACAAGTCCCAGATCAAGATCCAGCAGGGTTAGTGTCTGATGGGCACTCTCTCCTGGCTTACATCTGACTGCCTCCTCACAATGCACTGTACGGCTTTTTTTAGGTATATGCATTCAAAGAGACTTTTCACTATGTTCCTCTTTTTATAAGGATACCAATTCTACCAAATTAAGACCCCACCTTTATGACCTCATTTAAGTACCTCCTAAAAGCTATATTTCCATATATGGTCACTTTGCTGAGGACTTTTACGTATGAATTTGAGGGGGACACAATTCAGTTCATAGCAAAAGCCCCCTGGTATTACATTTTTTTATGTCAATTTTTTTCTTAAAATTGACATTTCATATATTTTTGATATCTTACTTTTTAAAAATTGTGGATATACATAAAACTTCCCATTTAAACCATTTTTAAGTGCACATTTTTGTGGCATTGAGCACATTCATATGGTTGTGCAACTATCACCACCATCCATCCTCAGAACCTTTTCATCTTCTCCAACTGGAATTCTGTACTCATTAAACACTAACTCCCCATTACTTAACCTCCCATCCCCAGCTCCTGGCAACTACCATTGTACTTTCTATTTCTATGAATTTGATTATTCTAGTCACTTCATATAAGTGTAATCATATAATATTTGTTCTTTTGTGACTGACATTTCAGTTAGCAGGTCTTTAAAGTTCATCCATGCTGTAATGTGTATCATAATTTTAAGGCTAATATTCCATTGCATGTGTATAGGTAGTGTGTGTGTGCATGTATATATATATACACACACACCACATATGGTGTGTCTGTGTACACACACACACACACATTTTGTTTATTCATTCCTTTACTCATGGTCAGTTTGAGATTCAGCATTCACTCATGCTTCCACCTTTTGCCTATTGTGAATAATACTGCTATGAACATGGGTGTACAAATTTCTGCTGGAGTCCCTACTTTCAATTTTTTTGGTACATATTCATAAGTTGAAATTATGAATCATGCTGTGATTCTATGTTTAACTTTTTGAGGGATTGCCATACTGTTTTCCACAATGGCTGACCCATTTCATGGTCTCACAAGCTGTGTACAATTTCTCCACATCTTTGCTAACACTTATTCTTTTTCTGTGTCTTTTTTTTTGACTAATAGCCATCCTAAGGAGTGTATTATTTTACTTTTAGTTCTAATTTGCATTTCCCTAATGATTAATGATGTTGAGCATCTTTTTGTATGTTTATTGGCCACCTGTATAACTTCATTGTTGACGTGTCAAGTCTTTTGCACATTATTTAAATTGGGTTCTTTGGTTTTTGAGATGTACCTCTTTATACATTCTAGATGTCAATTCCTTATCAGATATATGGTTTGAGATATTTTCTCCATTTCATGAGTTTCCTTTTCAGACTGTTGATAAGGTCTTTCGGTGCACAATAGTTTTAAATTTTGATGAAGTGCAGTTTATCTATTTTTTCTTTTGTTGTCTATGCTATTATTGTCATTTTCAAGAAATCACTGCCGAATCCAATGTCATGAAACTGTTTTTATGCTTTCTTTTAAGATTTGCATTGCTTTTGCTCTTATAGTTAAGTATTTGAACCATCTTGAGTTAATTTTTGTTTATGGTGTAAAGTAAGGGTCCAATTCATTTTTTAGTATGTGGATATCCAGTTTTCCTACCATCATTTGTCATAAAGACTGTCCTTCTCCCCATCAAATGGTCTTGGCACACTGGAAGAAAGTCATTTGACAACATATGTGAAGCTCGCTAATCTGGGCTCTCTAATCAATTACATTTACTTATATATCTATCTATGTGTATACCAGTGCCACATTGTTTTACTTATGATGGCTTTGTAGTAAGTTTTGAAATAAGGAAAACAAAGACCTCCAACTTTTAAAATTATTTTTCAAGATTCTTTTAGCTATTCAGGATCCCTTGAGATTCCACATGAATTTTGGCATGGAATTTTCTAATTCTGCAAAAACAACTTACATTGAACCTGTATTAAGCAATATCGACATCTTACACCTACCAATACAGGAACACTGTATGTCTTTCCATTTGTGTTCTTTAGTTTCTTTCAATAACATTTTGTGGATTTCAGAGTATAAGTATTTTGCCTCTTTGGTTAATTTTGTTCCATTTTTATTCTATTTAATACTATTGTAAGCATTCCACTTATTCATATATACTTTTTTTTTATTTTTCTAATAGGACATATTTCCAGAAGTAAAATGATTAATTATGGAGTATGTGCATTTTTCAAATGTAAATAAATGTGAATTTATAAAACTATTATAAGAATTCACATCTAACCCAATAATGTATGAGGGTATCTCTGTCAGCATTCCCATCAAGATGGGATGTTTTATTTTTAAGTCCAATTTAATAAAGTTACTATTACTATTTTTGTTTTTTCTGATTTTTTAGATTATAAATACATGTTCATATATCTAAAGGGAATTTGAGCATAATAGTTAATGAACTATCCATTTAATTTTGGGGGTTGGTCTTTTGTTAACATATATTTTTGTACATTATTGATAAGTTGTTTATATATTATAGATAACATGTTGTATATTATAGAGTTCTTTGTATATTACTGATGTGAACCACTTACACTCTAATTTTAAAAACTTCCTTAATACAGCTTGCTTCATGGTGGTATCTGTCAATATCCAAATATTTAATTTTTGTATAATTAATATTTTGTTTATGTAGTCAGCAAATTTTTGTAGTTTTTATCCCAGTGAATTAGAACATAACCTCTATTGAATTTGTGCTTCTAGCCATTGCAGATAAACCAGTGTTGGTTACTTCCCTCCCATTATAAGCAACTGTAATGCTGGGCAATATATATAGCACTGTTTTCAGGTTCAACAGCAATGAAAGAAGAAATACACAAAGTTGATTATCACTTATTCTCTGTCTTTCTGCATGTGCACTATAGAAAAAAAGATGAATTAAGAGGTGATAAAAAGAAAAAAAGTCAACTTGCAGATAACTAGCTATACATAATCCATTTCAAAGGAAAGAGAATAAAAGAGATGTTAAAATATATGAGAAGAAATTTTGAACTGAAGAAAGTCCTGAATCTCTATATCAGAAATTCATGTAAAAAAAAAGAGGAAGAATTTATCAAAATGATCAGTACCTCAACAGAGCCTAAATTATTGACTTTCAAGTAGTGAAAAAAAAGCAATTGGACATGATAAATAGATTATATACTCTGATTACAAAATCAGTCTTGCTTCAAACTTACAGACAACTCTAGATATCAAAAAGGCCATTGTACAATGTGATACAAGAAAACTAAATAAATAAATAATGGGCTAAGACGGTTGTTTTTTACTTAATGAAAAGTAATGGGTTGATATGGGCTAGTTGTCCTTCATCTATCAAGCAACAGAAAGATCTGCGTATATACAAAACATTCAGAAGTGATCACAGCCATGCATTATTTCTCTAATGTGGGAAGATATTTTCTAGCCATTCAAGAAATATTATTCCAATCATTCAAAAATATATACTAATTTTCTCTTTTTGCTGGACACTGAACTAGGCCCAAGTATATACAAAGAATGGGAGATAAATATCATAAATACCTCTCCTCATAAGATGTAAAAATTATGCAATGGGTAATGAATACTGAAACCATTTAAATACACACTAAATTGAAAATAGGTACTCTAAATAGAATTACCATAGAATGGTGTTAGTATAATTCTTCACACTCATGAATTAAATTTAGCATATTGTTATTATATTTGGAATTTATAAACTTGAACAAATTTAAATATTTCTAATATAGGAATAATCATCATGTAAAATTCTTATTAGACAAGTGAACTGCATTCCTGAATCCAAAGAACAATTACTTGGTATAAACTAAAAGTAATTTCTCTTTGATTTTTCTATGTAGTACTTCATTTTATAGTAACTAAAATACTATTTCTTTTATTTTTTTATCCTTTTAATAATCTAAAAATTTGGTTTACTTTTTCATTGATGTTCATTATAACATTCAGTTACAAAATGGGTAACAGATCACAGATATGAACAACACATATGAAAAACTGTATTTATATTTTAAGTAGTATAGATTCTATGCATGAAAAAGTCTGCATTCAATATTCTGTATCATAATCATCATACAGTGCTTCATTTCTCATCAGTTATTTCAACAAAGTTATTTAATTATTTTATTCTATTATTATTATTCATTTTTTTCCACATAAGTTCAGTTTCAAAAAATGAAGCTATGTTGAAATATGGCTGTTGGGTGAGTGGTCATTTACATGTCCTTAATAAGAACTGCATTTTATCATGTGCACCTTGTGGTTTGCAAAATTCAAATTCACACCTTATAAAACTTAGTATTTATCTCATTCATCATGTAACTCTATGGAAATATGTTAAATACGGTTATACCAAAGTGATATTATGTTTACTGTATTAATATAAAATTTTTTATGGATATAAATCTTTGTGATAGTCTATGAAATTTTCAAATATATACATTTAAAATGTTCATTTAACTTAGACATTTGCCAATGCTACCACTTATTATTTACACACCCCAAAACTCAGATGTTAAAATCTGTGAAAGTCTTAATGTTAGTGGTAGGGATTAGTGCAGGATTTTTTAAAGTGGTTAGATGACCTTCTTATGTCTAATTATTAGAGATTTCAAATCAACTAAGATAAAACACATATCAAAAAACTAGGTCAAAACACAAATGAAAACCCACATATAGTAGACTCAAAATAAAACCTTAAAGGAAATAACAGCATAAATTGTCCTGAACAACATCATGTTGCAGCATTACCTCATGTCACTTATCAATTGAAAGACAGTACAGAAGTTTTAGCAGAACATAAAGAAAAAAAATTAGAAAAGGAACAGATGGAAGGACAAGTACAAGAAAATCATGCATTAAGGAAATATGCATTTTTTGAAGCAGATAAAATAATGTATACTAAGGAAATGATATGAGTCTACCCTAAAATTGTATATGACCATTGTTGTTCTTTAAAATGCTTACAAGAGTACACATTAAAAAGAGTTATAATGCAGTGTTTTACCTTCCTTTAACAAAAATGCATTTGCCATGATTAAAATTTCTAATTTTTCTCTTTTACTGATTTTCTTCTTGGTCATTTTGCTTAATAACTGCTTTAGTAACGACCATTTTCAATGGTTAACTGCTACCAATTCAGTTTTAGTCTGCAGTTAAAACTAGCAGGTGATTATGGTACCACAATTACTAAAAAACCATGTGTTAAAATTTTATTGGATTACATTTCTTAAACAAAGTGTATTATATTTCATCTGAATGTATTAACAATGGAAATAGGAAGATTATAAAAGTGGCCATTGTATGTACCAAATATCTGATTTTCTGGCTTTATGGAACATTGAACTGCCTTACATATGATTCATTAAACAGTAAGAAAGTACTGTTGAAAAATGCACTGATTGTTTTGAAATTTAGTGTACAGTAGGTAAGTTATAAGAACTTGTAATTATAAAATTTTTCTATTAACACAGAAAGTGATACTAACTCTAATATTTTAGTTGAAATTACAGAATATTTCATGTTAAGATAGTTTTTATTTTATGGAGAGGGAACATGCCATATGGAAAGCAGTTCTGAGTTTGAACATTGGTTGTATCATTTAGTAGCTTGTTAACTTTAGATATTTGCTTAATCACTCTGTGTATCAGGGTTTATTCTTCTTTGTTGTTTATCTTAATTTGGGTCCTGAGTTACTTCACAGTTTTTTTTTGTGTGTGTGTGCTTTTTTTTTTTTGAATCATTAATCTACAATTACATGAGCAACATTATGTCTAATAAGATTCACCCCATCATCAAGTCCCAAGTCCAACCCCCCACTGAACTACAGTCACTGTCCATCAGCGCAGCAAGATGCTACAAAATCACTACTTGTCTTCTGTGTGTTGTACAGCCCTGCCCATCCATACCCTACAAAATGTCCGCTAATTGTAATGCCCTTTTGCTTCCTCTTATCCCTCCCTTCCCCCCATCCTCCCCAGTCCCTTTCCCTTTGGTAACTGTTAGTCCATTCTTGGGTTCTGTGAGTCTGCTGCTCTTTAGTTCCTTCAGTTTTTTTCTTTGTTCTTATACTCCACAGATGAGAGAAATCATTTGATACTTGTCTCTCTCCACCTGGCTTATTTCACTGAGCATAATACCCTCTAGCTCCATCCATGTTGTTGCAAATGTCTGGATTTGTTTTCTTCTTTTGGCTGAATAATATTCCATTGTGTATATGTACCACCTCTTCTTTATCCATTCATCTACCGATGGACACTTAGGTTGCTTCCATTTCTTGGCTATTGTAAATAGTGCTGCGATAAACATAGGGGTGCATATGTCTTTTTCAAACTGCGCTGCTGCATTCTTAGGGTAAATTCCTAAGAGTGGGATTCCTGGGTCAAATGGTATTTCTATTTTGAGTTTTTGAGGAACCTCCATACTGCTTTCCACAATGGTTGAACTAATTTGCATTCCCAACAGCAGTGTAGGAGGGTTCCCTTTTCTCCACATCCTCGCCACCATTTGTTGTTGTTTGTCTTTTGGACGGTGGCCATTCTTACTGGTGTAAGGTGATATCTCATTGTGGTTTTAATTTGCATTTCTCTGATGACGAGTGATGTGGAGCATCTTTTCATGTGCCTGTTGGCCATCTGGATTTCTTCTTTGGAGAAGGGTCTGTTCAGATCCTCTGTCCATTTTTTAATTGGCTTATTTCCTTTTTGTTTGTTGAGGTGTGTGAGCTCTTTATATATTTTGGATGTCAACCTTTTATCAGATATGTCATTTATGAATATATTCTCCCATACTGTAGGATGTCTTTTTGTTCTACTGATGGTATCCTTTGCTGTACAGAAGCTTTTCAGTTTGCTATAGTCCCACTTGTTCATTTATGCTTTTGTTTCCTTTGCCCGGGGAGATGTGTTCATGAAGAAGTTGCTCATGTTCATGTCCAAGATATTTTTGCCTACATTTTTTTCTAAGAGCTTTATGGTTTCATGACTTACATTCAGGTCTTTGATCCATTTTGAGTTTACTTTTGTGTATGGGGTTAAACAATAATCCAGTTTCATTCTTTTACATGTAGCTGTCCAGTTTTGCCAACACCAGCTGTTGAAAAGGCTATCATTTCCCCATTGTATATCCATGGCTCCTTTATCATATATTAATTAACCATATATGTTTGGGTTAATATCTGGACTTTCTATTCTGTTCCACTGGTCTATGGGTATATTCTTTTGCCAGTACCAAATTATCTTGATTACTGTGGCTTTGTAGTAGAGCTTGAAGTTGGGAAGCGAGATCCCCCCAGCTTTATTCTTCCTTCTAAGGATTGCTTTGGCTATTCGAGGTCTTTTGTGGTTCCATATCAATTTTAGAACTATTTGTTCCAGTTCATTGAAGAAGGCTGTTGGTATTTTGATAGGGATTGTGTTGAATCAGTAGATTTCTTTAGACAGGATGGCCATTTTGACAATATTAATTCTTCCTACCCAAGAGCATGGGATGAGTTTCCATTTGTTAGTGTCATCTTTAATTTCTCTTAAGAGTGTCTTGTAGTTTTCAGTGTATAGGTCTTTCACTTCCTTGGTGAGGTTTATTCCTAGGTATTTTATTCTTTTTGATGCAGTCATGAATGGATATGTTTTCCTGATTTTCCCTTTCTGTTAGTTCATCATTAGTGTATAGGAAAGCAACAGATTTCTGTGTATTGATTTTGTATCCTGCAACTTGTTGAATTCACATATTAGTTCTAGTAGTTTTGGAGTGGAGTCTTTAGGGTTTTTTATGTACAGTATCATATCATCTGCAAATAGTGACAATTTGACTTCTTCTTTACCAATGTGGATGCCTTGTATGTCTTTGTTTTGTCTGATTGCCGTGGCTAGGACCTCCAGTACTATGTTGAATAACAGTGGGGAGAGGGGGAATTCCTGCCTTGTTCCCAATCTTAGGTGAAAAGCTTTCAGCTTCTCCCTGTTAAGTATGATGTTGGCTGTGGGTTTGTCATATATGGCCTTTATTATGTTGAGGTACTTGCCCTCTATACCCATTTTGTTGAGAGTTTTTATCATGAATGGATGTGGAATTTTATCAAATGCTTTTTCAGCATCTATGGAGTTGATCATGTGGTCTCTGAGCTTCTCGTTATTGATAAGGTGGGTGAAGTTGATGGATTGTCGAATGTTGTACCATTGTTGCATCCCTGAGATGAATCGCACTTCATCATGGTGTGTGATCCTCTTGATGTATTTTTGAATTCTGTTTGCTAATATTTTGTTGAGTATTTTTGCATCTATGTTCATCAGGAATATTGTTCTGTAATTTTGTTTTTTTTTGTGGGGTCTTTGCCTGGTTTGGGTATTAGAGTGATGCTGGCTTCATAGAATGAGTTTGGAAGTACTCCCTCCTATTCTATTTTTTGGAAAACTTTAAGGAGAATGGGTATTATGTCTTCTCTATATGTCTGATAAAATTTAGTGGTGAATCCATCTGGCCTGAGGATTTTTTTCTTGGATAGTTTTCTGATTACTGATTCAATTTCATTGCTGGTAATTGGTTTGTTTAGATTTTCTGTTTCTTCCTTGGTCAGTCTTGGAAGGTTGTATTTTTCTAGTAAGTTGTCCATTTCTTCTAGGGTATCCAGTTTGTTAGCATATAGATTTTCATAGTAATCTCTAATAATTCGTTGTATTTCTGTGGGGTCCGTCATGATATTTCCTTTCTCATTTCTGATTCTGTTTATGTGTGTAGATTCTCTTTTTCTCTTAATAAGTCTGGCTAGGGGTTTATCTATTTTGTTTATTTTTTCTCAAAGAATCAGCTCTTTGTTTCATTTATTTTCTCTATTGTTTTATTCTTCTCAATTTTATTTATTTATTCTCTGATCTTTATTATGCCCCTCCTTCTACTGACTTTGGGCCTCATTTGTTGTTTTTCCAGTTTCAATAATTGTGACTTTAGACTATTCATTTGGGATTCTTCTTCCTTCTTTAAATAGGCCTGGATTGCTATATACTTTCCTCTTAGAACTGCTTTTGCTGAATCCCACAGAAGTTGGGGCTTTGTGCTGTTGTTTTCATTTGTCTCCATATATTGCTTGATCTCTGTTTTAATTTGGTCATTGATCCAGTGATTATTTAGGAGCATGTTATTAAGCCTCCATGTGTTTGTGAGCCTTTTGTTTTTTTTGTAAATTTATTTCTAGTTTTATACCTTTGTGATCTGAGAAGTTGGTTGGTAGAATTTCAATCTTTTTGAATTTACTGAGGCTCTTTTTGTGGCCTAGTATGTGGTCTATTCTGGAAAATGTTCCATGTGCACTTGAGAAGAATGTGTATCCTGCTGTTTTTGGGTGCAGAGTTCTGTAGATGTCTGTTAGGTCCATCTGTTCTAGTGTGTTGTTCAGTGCCTCTGTGTCTTTACTTATTTTCTGTCTGGTGATCTGTCCTTTAGAGTGACTGGTATGTTGAAGTCTCCTAGATGAATGCATTGCATTCTATTTCCTCCTTTAATTCTGTTAATATTTGTTTCACATGTCGGTGATCCTGTGTTGCATGCATGTATATTTATAATGGTTATATCCTCTTGTTAGACTGACCCCTTTATCATTATGTAATGTCCTTCTTTATCTCTTGCTACTTTCTTCGTTTTGAAGTCTATTTTGTCTGATACAAGTACTGCAACACCTGCTTTTTTCTCCCTATTGTTTGCATGAAATATCTTTTTCCATCCCTTCATTTTTAGTCTGTGTATGTCTTTGTGTTTGAGGTGAGTCTCTTGTAAGCAGCATATAGATGGGTCTTGCTTTTTTAGCCATTCTATTACTCTGTGTCTTTTGATTGGTGCATTCAGTCCATTTGCATTTAGGGTGATTATTGAAAGATATGTACTTATTGCCATTGCAGGCTTTAGATTCGTGGTCACCAAAGGTTCAAGGGTAGTTTCTTTACTATCTAACCATCTAACTTAACTGTCTTATTAAGCTATTATAAACACAGTCTGATGTTTCTTTATTTCTCTCCCTTCTTATTCTTCCTCCTCCATTGTTTATATGTAAGGTGTTTTAGTCTGTATTCTTTTGTGTTTTCTTTGACTGCTTTTGTGGATTGTTGATTTTATTTTTTGCCTTTAGTTAGTATTAGGTTGGTCTGCTTTCTTTGTTGTGAATTTATTTTCTCTGGTGACGTCTATTTAGTCTTAGGAGTGCTTCCATCTAGAGCGTCCCTTTAAAATATCCTATAGAGGTGGGAGGCAAATTCCCTCAACTTTTGCTTGTCTGGGAATTCTTTAATCCCTCCCTCAAATTTAAATGATAATCGTGCTGGATACAGTATTCTTGGTTCAAGGCCCTTCTACTTCATTGCATTAAATATATCATGCCATTCTCTTCTGGCCTGTAAAGTTTCTGTTGAGAAGTCTGATGATACCCTGATGGGTTTTCCTTTGTAGGTGATCTTTTTTCTCTCTCTGGCTGCCTTTAATACTCTGCCCTTGTCTTTGATCTTTGCCCTTTTAATTATTATGTGTCTTGGTGTTGCCTTCCTTGGATCCTCTGTGTTGGGAGATCTGTGGGCTTCCGTGGTCTGAGAGACTATTTCCTTCTCCAGCTTGGGGAATTTTTCAGCAATTATTTGCTCAAAGACACTTTCTATCCATTTTTCTCTCTCTTCTTCTTCTGGTACCCCTATAATGTGAATATTATTCCACTTGGATTGGTCACACAGTTGTTTTAATATTTTTTCATTCCTAAAGATACTTTTATCTTTCTCTGCCTCAGCTTCTCTGTATTCCTGTTCTCTTATTTCTATTCCATTAACAGTGTCTTGCACCTCATCCTGTCTGCTCTTGAGACCTTCTATCAATTGTTTCATTTCTATTATCTCCCACTGGACTTCCTCCCATAGCTCTTGCATATTTCTCTGTAGGACCATCAGCATGTTTTTTACTTTTATTTTTAAATCTTTTTCAGGAAAATTGGTTATATCTATCTCACCAGGCCCTCTATCTGGGGTTGTTTGAGTGATTTTTGACTGACCCAGATTCTTCTGCCTTTTCATGGTGATAGAAGTGGTTGCAGGCAGATGGTGCATGTGTTGACTGGGAGAACAAATTCCCTTCCTGCTTGCTGGTTGTCTTGCCCTTTTCTACTGCCTGTGTTTGTTACCTGCACACCCGGGAGCAGTCTTTCAGATAATCCCCTGAGCTGCTGTGGGAAGGGCAGCCCTTGGGATATCCATAGCCCCGTGGGGATTCGCAGCCATGACGGGTGTGTTCTCCTGCGAGAACGTCTCTCCTTCATGCCTTCTGGACTTTGCTCCTGCTTCCTGTCTGTGCTGGGCAGCTGCGCGCCAGCAGCAGCTCTGGGTCTGTCCTGGATAGCTTTCGCGCTGGGAGAAGACTCTGTGTGGTTGCTGTGGGTGGGGCTGTTTCCCGGCTGCTGCACAGTTGCGGCAGGTCTGCCCGTTTGCTTGCAATGCTGGCCAGGGGGAATGAATGGCAGACTGCTTATCGCTGTGTGGGGCTTCAGGGCTGGGTTATCCCCAGGGGGTTAAGATTCCCAGCCTGCTGGGCTGAGTGTGCCAGGATGATTTTGTCCAGCTGTTAAGCCCTTGTCCATTTAAGACTTTTAAAAAGTGCCTACTTTTCTTTTGTCCCAGGGGAGCCGGCTGTGGGGACCCGCTCGTAGTGTTCATCTCAGATTTTCCTTTTCCGTTTCTCTAATATCCAGCACACCATGTAGTGTGTGTCTGTGCTCCCAGTGCAGATTATTAGGGCTGGTTATTTAGCAGTCCTGTGCTTCCACTCCCTCCCCACTCAGATTCTTCTCCTCCAGCCGGTGAGCTGGGGTGCAGGAGTGCTCAGGTCCTGCCGGGTCATGGCTTTGTATCTTACCCTTTTCGTGAGATGCTGAGTTCTTGCATATGTAGATGTAGCCTGGCTGTTGTACTGTAACTTCTGGTCTCTCTTTTAGGAATAATTCTATTTGTTGTATTTTCAAAAATATATATGATTTTGGGAGGAGATTTCTGCCACCCTACTCATGCCACCATCTTGAGCCCCTCCACCTCACAGGTTTTTGGTGAACACTAATAGTATAATTAATGTCTTTAAAGCATCCAATAATATCTGACACATTCAGTTAATATTTACATGATATATGCAAGACTCTGACCCTCTACTTACTCTATTAATTTCACTAACTAATGCTTTTCATTCCCTTTGAAAAAAATCTGACATAATAAATCAAATATTTTGAGATTAGTTATATTATTATGTGTGGACAGAATAAAAGACTGGAAAATCTTTTAAAATTCATGAACTACTATATATTATATTGATTATTAGGTTGATTTAATTTTTTGAATAAATGAAATAAACTGGAACTAGAAACTGAAAATAATAAATGATGTATTATTTATTGGTAAGATTCAGCTAGAACCTATTCATGAACCCATATTTAAACAAAAAGCCTTGGCTCCCATATCCAACAGTGGTCAAAAAAGGCAGAGCAGTGACATGAGCAAGATGGCCTAGTAGAAAGCCCTGCACCTTCCTTTTTCCATAAACATACAAATTTGGCAAAAATTCATGGACAAATTCCCTTTGTGAGAAATCAGAAACCAACTGAACTCTTATACCCCCAGGAGAACACAAAACCAGATTCACCAAACTAGGGAGATTCAGGACATGTTCTGACTGGAGAGTGCCCCTGGTACAGAGCCATAAGATCAGGAAGATACTCCCTACTCCTTAGCATAACTCAGGGAGAGAAAGGTTTGGTTCATGCATTCAGCACCCAAATTTTTCCAAAAAGGCCCCTCAGAGTATGGCTTCTGTTGCCAGGCTTGGAACTCTGATGGTTTCAACATAATATAGCTCCCTGGAGGAGAATGGATGTGGGGGCTAGGGCTGGCAGATACTATTGCTCCCACTTCTTATTCTGTACAGAGTGAGCAGGCAGAAAATGACAACTGACAGCTTCTACCCTGGAGAGGGAAGAAATTGGTCTGTATCAGAATCCATACCTTTCTGGAGATGCCCAAAGAGTTAGCATCTCTCTTGCCAGTTCTGAAGCTCTGACAAGTCCATTACATCTAGCTGCCTGTGAACAAACACAGCCGGAAGATTCCATAGCAACCCCTGCCCCAGCTCAGTACAGAACAAGCAGCAAGTATATCAGCTGTCTGCTTCTCATGAGAGCAAAAGAGTTTGTAAAGACCTCCCAGAATCTCCAGTCAGATATTATCTCCTGTAAAAAGCCAGTCTATGAAGACTGGGAATGGTGCCTACATTATCTAGTAAAGAGACATCAACACATCATCTAACACAGAGAGTAAAGGAAAATGAAGACTCAGGCAAAGATGTTCCAAACAAGGAGTAAGATAAATCTTTAGATATTGACTCTAATGGAACAGATTTATATGATTTTCCTTGACAAAGAATTAAAAATAACTCTCATAAAAATGCTGCTGGACTCAATAGAACAATGTATGAACAAATTGAGAATTTCAACAGAGATAGAAAATATTAAAAAGTGCTGAAAAGAAATCTGGAGCTGAAAAATAGAATATTTTAACTGAAAAATTCACTAGAAGGTTTCAACAACATTAGAAAAGATGAATGAACTCAAAAACAAGTCAAAAGAAATTATTCAGAGGAATAAAAAAAAAAGAGAGTGAAGAAATTTTAGGCACTTATGGGATATCCTTAAGTGAAACAACATATGCATTTTATAATTTCCAGAAGAAGAAGAAAAAAAAATGAGAATACTTATTCAAAGAAATAATGGCTAAAAACTTCCCAAATCTGGGGATGGAAATAGACATACATATCCAAACAGCTGAAAAGTAACCAAATAATGTACAAATTGTCCTCAAACTATGAAGTCAAAGACAGAATTTTGAAAGCAGAACTAGAAAAGCAATTTGTCACAAATAAGGAGATCACCACAAAAGTGCAGATTTTTCAGCAGAAACCTTGGAGACTAAAAGGGAACAGGATGATATACTGAAAGGGCTGAAAGAAAAAGATTCCAAGCATAATTGTAATATCCACCAAACTGTCCTTCAAAAATAAAGGAGTGATACAGATTTTCCCAAAAAGAAACTGAGGAATTTTCACAGTTAGACCAGCATTTTAAGAAATAGCACAGAATACTATATTACTGAAATGGTGATGGGAAAACAATTTTTAGATCCAGTATAAAAGTTAAAAGACAAAAGCATAAAAAAGCTATAAGAAGATTGTATTAAAGATATACAACATGAAATTAAAGAAGAAATAAAAAATACTTGGAGACAAATGAAAATAGAAACACAACAGTTCAAAATCTTTGGGACACAACAAAAGCAGTTTAAGTAGGAAGTTTATAGTAATACAGACCTATTTAAAGAAACATAAAAAATCTCAAACGATCTAAGCTTAAACCTAAAGGAACTAGAAAAAGAAGAACAAACAAAGCTCAAACTTAGAAGGAAAGAAATAATAAAGATCAGAGCAGAAATAAATGGAGACTGAAAAAGAAAGAAAAGATCAATGATAATAAGAGCTGGTTCTTTAAAAGGATAAACAAAATTGATAGATCTTTAGCTAGACTCATCAAGAAACAAAGAGTACTCAAATAAATAATATCAAGTGGAAAAGGAGAAATTAAATCAACAGAACAGAAATACAAAGGCTTACAAGAAATTGGTACAAAAAATTATATGCCAACAAACTGGACAACCTAGAAGAAATGGATTAATTCCTAGAAACATACAGTCTTCCAAAACTGAACCAGGAAGAAATAAAAAAAAAACCGCAACAGACCAATTACTAGTAAAGAAATTGAGTAGGTAATCCAAAAATTCTCAACACCAAAGTCCAGAACCAGATGGCTTTGTGGGTAGATTCTACTTAACATTTAAAGAATAGATAATACCTACCTTTAAACTATTCCACAAAATAGAAGACGAAGGAACATTTCCACATTCATTATATAAAGCCAGCAATAACCTGATACCAAAAACAAAGATACTACAAAAAAAATAATTTACAGACCAACATTCCTGAGAACATAGCTGCAAAAGCCTCAACAAAATATTAGCAAACCGAATTCAAAAACACGCCCAAGAGGGATTTATTCCAGGGATATAAGTTTGGTTCAATATCTGCAAATCAATCTAAAAACACTCAACAGAGTGGGTTGACTGAACCTATTCTACATCTATATGCAAACCGAGTGGTAGGCTTAATTTCATTTTGCTCTCAGAAGTTCCCTCATCTTCCATGAAAATAACCTTCTATTTTTCATGTTAAACAAGACGGATGAAGGATGCACAAAATTTGAATTATAAGTTCATAATATTGCATGAAAATGAAGTTTAAATGAATGATTTGGTAAAATACTGTATTATAACAAGGATTTATTAAGTGCATTGATTCTTTTTTTTTTTTTAAAAATTTATTTTATTTTAGTATCATTAACCTACAATTACATGAGCAATACCGTGTTGATTGACCTCCCCCCTTCACCGGGTCCCCCCCACCAACCCCACCACAGTCACTGTCCATCAGCGTAGTGAGATGAGAATCACTACTTGTCTTCTCTGAGCTGTACAGTCCCCCCCGAGCCCCCCCACCCTATGTCTGCCAATCGTAATGCCCCTTTTACCCTCTTATCCCTCCCTTCGCACCCATCTCCCCAGTCCCTTTCCCTTTGGTAACTGTTAGTCCATTCGTGGGTTCTGTGAGTCTGCTGCTGTTTTGTTCCTTCATTTATTTATTTATTTATTTATTTTTCTTTGTTCTTATACTCCACATATGAGTGAGATCATTTGGTACTTGTCTTTTTCGGCCTGGCTTATTTCACTGACCATAATAACCTCTAGCTCCATCCATGTTGTTGCAAATGGTAGGATTTGTTTCTTTCTTATTGCTGCGTAATATTCCATTGTGTATATGTACCACATCTTCTTAATCCATTCATCTACTGATGGGCACTTAGGTTGCTTCCATTTCTTGGCTATTGTAAATAGTGCTGCAATAAACATAGGGGTGCATCTGTCTTTCTCAAACTGGGCTGCTGCATTCTTGGGGTAAATTCCTAGGAGTGGGATTCCTGGGTCAAATGGTATTTCTATTTTGAGTTTTTTGAGGAACCTCCATACTGCTTT
>JAQQAC010006877.1:4892757-4944859 GCA_029783875.1 Phataginus tricuspis | reverse complement strand
TCTCGCTGGATCGTGTTTCCGTCCCGCCTCGCTGGGTGCCGAGTCCTCTGTCCGGCGTGTCTGGCCGCCGGAGCTCTGGGGGGGGGAGCGCTCGGTCCCACCGGATCGCCGCCCGTCCGCCTCACCGGCTGCCAAGTTCTCACAGGTGTAGCTATATGCTGTGCACTTTCCTGTGTATTCTGGTCTCTCTTTTAGGGATAGTTGTATTTGCTGTATTTTTGTGAATAAATATAATGTTGGGAGGAATTTTTCTGCTAGTCCGTTCACGACGCCATATTCCCGGAAGTCTCAAGTGCATTGATTCTTATGTTTGATATATGAAAGGAATTTAATCCATACCACATGGGAAACTAGATGCATCAACCTTGAAAAACTGTGGAGACCTGTGTTCTTTTTTCAAATACATGAAGGTTTGGTTACCCTTAAGCTGGCTTTTGTGGTTGATTTTTAATCTGATAATTGGAAATAGAGTCACCTGGGTCACAGTCACCTAAACAATTTTTAAGATTCACATATTTGTGAACAAATTTATATCAAAAGCTCATTGAAAAACTATGTCAAAAAGACAATTGAAGCCTGATATTTTATAAAGAAGTTACAATTAGTGACATGATGAATCATGAATGGGAGTATGTGGGAACTAGCACCATGATATGGCCCTACAAGCCCACATTTTTATATTAGTTTCAACATGGGAAAAGGAATGTGGAAAGTGTCATTTTATCAATCGACCATTCTCAAAATAGGAAATTTCTGAATTACCTAAGTAGAGAAGCAAATACTTCAGCTCAGATGATTGCCAGTTAAAAACATAAATTTACAACCTTGAGAAAGAAGAACCCAGCTGGAGATATCACACTCCCTGATTTCAAAGTATATTTTAAAGCTATATGATATTGCCATAAAAACAGACACATAGATCAATGGAACAGACTAGAGGGCCAAGAAACAAATCCACCCATAAAAGGTTAGTTGATTTATGACAAAGGTGCCAATAGGGAAAGGACAGGCTCTTCAGTAAGTAGAGATGGGAAAACTGAACAGACACATACAAAAGAATGAAAGTGAACTACTGTCATACCATACACAGAACTAATGCTAAATGGGTTAAAGACTTAAATGTAAGACCTGAAACCATAAAACTTGTAGAAGAAAACATAGGCAGTAAATTCTTGGCATCAGTCTTAGCAATATTTTTTTTGGATCTGTCTCCCCAGGCAAGGGAAACAAAAGCAAAAATAAACAAGTAGGACTACATCAAACTAAAAACCTTCTGTACAGCAAAGGAAATCATCATTAAAGGAAAAGAACCTACCAGTCAAAAATAATTGCAAATCATGTCTGATAAGGAGCTAATATCCAAAATATATTTTTAAAAATCTCATACAACTTAATAGCAAAAACACAAACAACCTGATTAAAAAAGTGGGCATTAGATCTGAATAGCCATTTTCCAAAGAAGACATACAGATGGCCAACAGGTACATGAAAAGACGCTCAACATCACCAATCATCAGGGAAATGCAAATCAAAGCCACAAGGAGATATCAACTAACAGCTGTCAGAATGGCTATTATTAAAAAGACAAGAAATAACAAGTGTTGCATAAGATGTGGAGAAATGGGAATCCTTGCACACTATTGGTGGAATGTGAATAGGTGCAGCCACTCTGGAAAACAATATGGAGGCTCCTAAAAAATTAAAAATAGAACTACCCTATGATTCAGCAATTCCATTTCTGGGAATTTATTTGAAGAAAAGCACTTGATTTGAAAAGATGTCTGCACCCCCATATTCAATGCAGCATTATTTACAATAGCTAAGATATTAAAACAACCTAAGTGCCCACCGATGGATGAGTGGATAAAGATATATAATGGAATATTATTCAGACTTAGAAAAGAAGGAACTCTTGCTATATGCAACAACGTGAATGAACCTTGAGGGCATTATTCTAGGTGAAATAAGTCAGAGAAAGACTAAGTGTATGATTAGTATATGTATATGATGTTTATATACCATATGGATATGATAGCATGATTTCACTTATATATAGAATCTAAAACAAACAGACAAACAAAAAAACAAGATCACAGATACAGAGTAGGGATTGGTGGTTGCTAGGGAGAGTGAGTAGGAATGGGTGAAAAGGTGAAGGGGGGCCAAAAGGTACAAACTTCCAGTTATAAAATAAATATCATATAATGTACAGTATATTGACTACAATTAATAACAATGCTGTATTTAAAAGTTGCTAAGGGAGTAGATCTTAAAAGTTCTCATTACAAGAAAAAAAATTGTAACTATATATGGTGGTAGACATTAACTATACTTATTGTAATAAAATATAGTTTACAATATATGCACATGGAACCATTGCAACATACACCTGAAGTTATATAGTTATATATCAATTATACCTCAATAAAAATCATGGTAAATTCAAATTAATATAATTGAATGATAAATCATCTATTGTGTAATTATGACATAAAGGTATTTAAGAAATAGGTCAACATAAAATTTTAAAATAATAATCTCAGAAACAATGAAGACTTAGTCAATGATGGACCTTAGAAATTATATTTTAGAAGAAATACTATAGTATGTATTTATTGGTAATATAAATATCTTCCAGAATAACTTAATGTAAATAAATATATTATACATCATTCTTAAGTAATACATGATATTAGTAGCTTATCTGATCAATAAACAAACATAAAAATTTAGATCATTCAGATTGATTAAATTTTTCATGAAAAAAACAAAAAACTTATTTCAAAAGTTAAACTGATTAAAAAAAAAATAAGGTAAATGACATATAGCTATTTCTTAAACCCCAGTCAGTCCAATTACTTTGATTTGTCTAAGGATTCAAATGGATTCCAATAGAAAAATGATTCTGAGCTAGTAGTTTCTGGATAAGTTTCTTTGCTTCTCTTTTATTCCCTGAGGCACATTAAAGTATTAATTGTGTCATTGTTTGTGTAGACAAGGGTAGCATTATCTGTTTTTTATATTAAATTGGTATATATTTTATTTTTATATTAAATTTTTATATCAAATTAGCCTTACAGTCTTGATAAACATAAAATTAAAATACTTTGTGATCTAGAGTTAGAAAAATTACTTTCATTAAGTGAGAAATAAGGTCTTTATGAATGGTAATCTCATGTACCAGTTATGATTGCCCAAAATGTAGTACTTTAAAACAAGTACTTTACTGTACTCACCAACTCTCCATTTCAGAAATTTGGAGAAAGAATGAATGATGGGGATAGCTTTTTCTTTCTCTGTGAAGTCTGGATGTTCAGATAAGAAGAATCAGAAGCTAGAGTTGGCTTGAGAGCTGCGGGCATTATCTGGAGGCTTTTTCAACTCACCTCTGGCACCAAGACTAGACTGACTTGAACACTGAGTCTGCTGACATGTCTTTCACGTGTGGCCTGGCTGGTGTTTTACTTTCAAAACAGAAAAAAAAAGAAGAAAAAGTTAAAAACCTTATTGTCATACAAACCAGGCGAACTTGCTGAAAAAATAACTCATTAATGTGGGGTCCCAGCCGGATGATAAACCTATTTCCCCATTAGAAGACATTTATTGAAGTCTCCTTAGCTCAAGCAATTATAGAGTCAAAATCAAGTTGAGATTGTTTTAAGCTGAACTAAAACGCTATGTAACAAATGGTGGTTCTAAGGACACATGTTCATCAGTAATATATTTTAAAATTTCCTTTTCAGCTGCATTATATGTTATGCACTTTTTTGTGATAACAGCCTAAGGTTTCTATGAGAAAGTATGGGCATGATGCAAACAATTTAATTATAAATGGAGATTTGGAATGCAACCATTTTTCAGTTATAGGTGCTTAATTTATTAAGCTAAATGGCTTTCAGTCAAGAACAACCATCACACAACCACACAGGTTTATATATGTAGGATGATTGCTTAGGTTTGAAGACTTACTTTTCTTACACAACCAACACCAGATTTCAGTTTTTACATTCATAATCAAAATATGTAAAGATTCTTTGTTTTTTCATTGATTTATCATATTAAAAACAATTTTTCTACTGCATAATTTTTGTATTATCCTAAATCTCTGATGTCTGTATCAATTCTTATGCTTTCTAATTTAAACATTTTTTTCATCTATGTGACTGCACAATATAAATTTGTAACTTTTTTGAAATCAGCTGGAAACCAATATTGTTTAAAATAGATTTTTTTTTGTAGAATGGAATACAAATGACAATAACATTGTAAAAGCAGCTTTTCAAGAATTGCATAGTTTAAATTAAATGTTTTCTTTGCTCTACCAAAAATCAATGCATTTGTTTTGCTTGTCTTTCAATTTTGAATATGACAAATATGAAAAGGATCAACTAATTTAAACACGCTGAATTATAGTGAAAAGTAGAAGAGTAAAAACAATGCAGTGCTAGTGTGAAATCTATTAAGAAGAATCCTGAATTTCAAAGAGCATTTGAACCTACATTGCAATTTCTTCATCAGATGATTCAGTTGTTCTTCTAAACACAAAGTCATAAGATTCCTCACTGAAAAAAAAAGAAAATCCGTCTAGTGATAGAATAGGTATATACTGTCAGCATGTGAGCATCACATACATTTTGACCAAAATTGTGTTTCTGGGACACATGCAACACATTATGAGATTTTTGTATAATGATTTACTAGGAAATAGACCATATTGAATATCGCTGTTAGACTGACAGTTTACATTTTAAAAATCTCCTTCCATCAAAGCAACATTTAACCTAGGAAGTTGAGTGTTAAAAACAAACAAAAAACACAGCAGGTGAACTTGAAAATAATCATATTATGTACATAAAATGCCATATTTCTCACCCTAGGAGTTATTTTCTTAATAAATTATATTGTTAAGAACATTAAACATAATTACCCATCGTTTGGGTTTTACAGATCAGAATATATCCATTAGTGGATAAAGACTTCATGTATACAGCTGAATTCTATATAACATATTATGTATTTCTTTGTACTTCGGGCAACCAAAATGAGATGAAGTAATTTTGAGGCTAGAGATTCACCTATATTTTTTTGCTTAGTTAATGGAAGAATGAGTTATTCATTATTTCTCTTAAAATAACAGCAGCATAAAAACTTTCCCAGAATATATTTGTATTTCTTTAATATTTAGGTATATGGATATAATTGCTTTGAGGAAGGAACTGGCAATTCATGAATTACATAGTATAAAACATAGGAAGGTTATTAAGGTTGTCATATCATTGCAAAGATTAAAGATTCTAATTTACTAAGGTATATATTTTATACAGTATTTGAAAATCAGTGTAAAAGATAAACATTGTTGAAAGATTTCTCCACAATTTTGAAACCACATTTAATAGTCTTGGTCATCATCATTATATTATCCTTTATGCTGAAAACTCTTCTACGTCCTTATTATTATAAAGTATTTTGTACTCTCAAATCTTAAATGTTCCTGAATGTTCCCATTGTATGTAGTTACCTCAAATACTGGCTTTATTCTTTTGCATGAGCCACAGAAACAAAGGACAGGAAAATTAGAATTTTTGAAACCTAATTCCAGGACACAAAGGCAGAAAATAAAAGATAATCTACAATTCCTAGGGCTTCTTGTCCATCTATAAAAATTCCCAGAATATAAGGTTCATACATACAATGGATCATAAGGGCTTTCCTCCTACTTTTTGGCAGATGTAGAGAACATAGCCTCACTGAAACATGGTGATTTATTTCCAACATCACACAGCTAAGGGATTCTTGTTCTTCCAGGGGAATGTCCTTTCCACTATACTATATTGCCTCCTCCCTCATCTCCAAGTTAAAACAGCGCAGCTAACACTTATCCCAACAAGGGCTTAGATGTATGTTTTATCTACACCCTCATTTTTTATAATAATGCATGACATTTTGCATCATTTAATATGTAACATGGATAACCATCTACAGTTATGTACATAATTATATGTTTAATAAGAAGCTTACAATAATACCATACAATCTAACAATTCAAAATATGCTTAATGTAAAGAATGTTTTAGTATATCGAAATCCATCACTGTGTTAGCACCTAACATTGTCAAAAAAATTTACTAGTCCAAAAATTTAAAGACCATAAGTTGCAGAAAAAAAAATTTTGAAAAATCCATTCCCTAAAGTCTATAGCTTAACAATTCTTATCATCTTCATTCATCCACTCAAATAAAATAGCCATTTATTTTTTAAAGAAAGAATGCATTAGGGTACAAGGTACTGAACTTATTTTGATTACATTTTATGATTATCACCTTTGTTTCAATAATTTAACATTTTAATTAAATCTGTAATTCTTTTCATTTCTAAAAAATGTCCTTCATTCTTCAGTACAATTTAGTGAGTGGTTTTCCATCACAATTTACAATAGCTGGCTGTAAATTTTATTATTATGTCTTATTGACTTAAATCTGTATTATTCATCTTAAGCTTGGAGTATATAAAAATTATGAAGTAGCTAATCAGTTTACACATTATTGACTATATTTGAGGTGCCATATACAGTAGTACTCAAATATAAATGTTTTTTTAACACTGGTGACACAAAGAGGCACGTAAGATAGTATCTATCACTTTGTTGTATTTCCAAGACACAAGTTTAAGAAACACAACAAAAGTCGGATGATGTGGGTGGTGAACTAGATGATGCCTTGTTCCCACTGAGGGTACTCAGTGATCTCTGGGGTCCATTTGAAAACTTCTGCAACTTCTTTTCATTGTATTTGATGTAATTAATTCCTTTACTGTTTTAATATAGCTTAGGTCAACCGTGGATCAGAATTCTGCCCAGACTTACAGTTTTGTACATTGTTTTCCATAGCACCAGCCTTTTGGTATTCAGTCATGTTTAAATGGATCACCTCTCTTATCACCTTGTGAAACTGAAATAATCTCTATTATTATATTGAAGAAATTGTGTGTATAGTTTATCATTAATATAGTTAAGTCCTTATTAAACTAAGATCTGATCAACAGGTTTCATTCTAGTATTGTAAAACTTTTGTAGATCTGATTATTAAGATAATATAATTTATAAATATTAAAAAATATATATTTTATCTGAACAGACTCAGACTTGAATACTTACTGAAGAGATAAAAGTAATATCTGAATTCTTCAGCCTGTCATAGCACTTCATACAATAAACGTATGCCTTTAAGATACTGAATCTTGCTACAAATGCCAATTGCCATGTGTACGATAACTTGTAGAGAGCCATACTACCTCAGTAATATTAAGGAACACTGATGCTCTTATCAAAGCCAGCAGTGTTACAGAAATTGAATATACTATTAATCAAAAATGCTGAATCACTCATTTCTTTCACATTTTGGCAAATGCATTATGTTCAGTCTTGGTTCTCCTATCTTAATTTAGTCTGCATATGGTCGATTTAATACTCCATTTAAAAATATGTGAAATTTTAACAGATAGTGTTAAACAACTGGTTGATTCATTAAGTGGTTTAAAAATGCATGCACACCAGAACACGAATCCAGACAATATATAAAAATGCTCAGGTTTAGCACTGAGCAAATTTTAAGATTGGAAAAATCTGGCTCAGGAAAAAGAAAATGAGTTCCTTTTTATAAAAACTGATTATATATATGTAAATGCTCTTCCAGAAGGAGAAAAAAGCCAAAAGCAATAATGTGCACATCTATTACAAGGTATCTTGTGGAAATGGACCGGGGAAATTGTTGACAGCCATCTGTATGACCTTTAATGGTATTCAGTCAAACTAAGTATACGTCAGTTCAAGGAATTTGCAAGTGTAATTAAATACTAAATAGGGAACTACATAGTCACTTTACCTGGTAGTTACTAATTCCATATCTATTCACATGGTTCTTTTACCTCCCCCCATTATTGTATGTGCTGGCTCATTTTCTGCTCTCAAGGAGTACTCAGTCTGGAGGGAGAAATGATGACTTACATACATTACCAGGGTTTTTTACATTCTGAGCACATAATTTATGGTGAGGATTCCTCAGTGTTTCTTGCTAAGTAGTTACTAAAAAGATTAAGTGTGTATATATTTGGGGGGGTTAAGGAATGAATAAAATATTAAATACTTTTAATATTTACCATCAAAGAATAAAATGAAGTGTAATCAAAGTCCAAATAAAGGCAATAAATTCCAGCAAGGTATAAGGAATTTAAATATTAGAATAATAAAAAATTCAGAAAAGCTGCCCATCATTCTGGTAAGAATTAATTTTCAAATGGGAAAGAAACATTAATGACACTTTATTCCTTAAATGTATTAGTTGTGGAGAGATTTGCTCACAATGGTGCCAATTCCCCCCATCCTCATTAATCTCTAATTTGGATACTGTAAGACAAAAAGTTCCTGTCTTGACTTTTGAAGAGGAAATAAAATGGAAGTCGAAAGTGCAAAGCTGATGTCTGTCATTATGATCTTTTTCACTTTCATGGCATTGCCCACCATTTCCTTTACACTCCCATCCTTGTTCTTGAAATTCTCTGTTGTTTCCTAAAGTCCAGTCTGGCTGGAAGAAGTTACCATGGAGGTCATCCTTCATTTCCTCTACCAAGGCCTATTTGTTCCCGAAATACCTATTGTTACTCTCCTAACAATTGTTCTACTCACTGCTTCAAACTCAAGTTTGCTGTCTTTCAAATGGTATTCCTTTAACGGAGAAATGGCATCCATTTTAACTCCTGAATTTGAAAGCATCTCTATGATTAATTCCTTGCTGTCAAGATTTAACAGTAGCTTTTCAATGAAACTGTGTACCACATTTGTAGTTTAATATCAAGAAATGACTGTGGGTGATAGTTACAGGCCCTGTAGGAGGAGAAAAATGGGAGACAATATATTGATACAAGAAAGTGGCATGGCATCTTTCAAATCTCTATTCATCTGTTTGACCACACCTAGATTTGGCTCAGTGATTAACAAACAAAAAACTGCATTTTCATAAACTTGAAAAGATTCTCTCTCATCTATGCATCAATTACATTCATTATAGAGGAAAATAACTGCAAGATACAAGGTCCACAAAGTAATTTGGTCATAAAGTATGGACTCTTGACAATATTAAGTTGTTATCTACAAAAAATTATTTCAAACTATCAATTTAGCTCACATGCTAAAATTTTTTTTTAATTTATAAGTTTTACTTCAAATATAAGTGTAAGGTAAGGCCAACATTTAATATATATTTTCAGAGCAGTTGTCATAATTAGAAACCTGGAATGTAGGAGAAAATAAGGTGTAAAAGTTTATGAGATGACTTTGAAGCCATTTTATAATCTTTAATGTGTAATAATGCAAACTTGTTTTCAATATAAAATTCATATGAGAAGGTGTTTTTGCACACTTAAATAACACCAAATATTAGTGAAAATTTACTTTAAATGCTTAATGTCAACTAACTAACTTACTTTTCTACTTAATTTACTCATTTTGACATACAGTAAACATTTACTTTCAATTTATTACTGTGAAAATGGTGAGACAGGGACTGTGGTTTGAGGCAGAATAGGGTGAGGGCCTCTGGAAAAAAAGGCAACACAAGATAATTACAGACAGATAAATGTAACAATGTGCAAAGAAGTCCCTATTGAAACTCTGTGTTAAGCACTATGCAAAGTGAGGGTCACACTAATTCTCTAGGATAAAGATACCAGAGTAGAAATATAGACATTCTTCAGTGGAATCAGTTAAAACTCAAAAGCAGCAACTTGGCCTGGAATGTTTGAGTGTTCTGCAGATAAAAAATATCTCAGCATAATCTGTGACTTCACTGTAACAATTAGATTATGATACTGTAAACTTTACCTTAGCCTGCTAAAAGGCCCAGCTTATTTTTAACTGTACCTATATGCTGTGTTTCCTCCTCTAATCTTAATCAAGTAATCTGCAACCTAGGCAAAAGATTAATTTAGTAAGCAAGCCCAGCTATAAAAATGTTAAGAAGTAAGGTTTTTAACACAGTCTAGCAAACAGGCAACAGCGCAGCCCACCTTGGGGGCAGGACGGGCAGTCTTCATTGATATGCTCCCAGAGGGAAGCGGCTATCCTGAGAAAAATCAGAACAACAAATTTCTTCTACTCATCAAAAATGAGCATTCTACATGTCTGCACTCCTAGCCCTTTGCCCCCATTCCTGAATATCCTCAAGCGACTATAAATCCCCTAGACAACGCACCACCACGGACCCTCTTGTCCCCTCCTGGTGTGTTCCAGGAGCTCTGTCCTCTCACTTTATCTCTAAATAAAAGCCTCTGCCGTGCTCTCCTACCTTGACTGTTTGCGAAATTCATTCTTCAGCTCTGTAAACAAGAACTCCGGCGTCAATGGAATGAAGAGAATTCAAAGATATGAGTCATATCCATTATACCTTCAAAATACCATTAAAAATAGATTTTTAAAAATATCTCAGAGGTTCTTGACTTTTAATAACATCCCTTTTCTTGCTCATTTTTGATGTTTCCATGCACTACTTTCTAGTCTTTTGTCTCTCTAAATTCATGCTGACAGGTGAATATATTTGCTGAATAAAGGAAACTATTCAGAACAGACTGATAGATGGTTTTTAAATAGGTTTCCTCCATATGCTGGGTAAATTAATGAATATCAATATTCTTTCATAAGAGACCAGAAGCTTTTTAGATCCTTAAGAATACTTCAGTTTCTAAAAAAATCCTGGATTTTTTTCAGGTTTGTATACTTTCATATCGGTATTCATATTACTCACTCACTGACTATAGACATATCCCCGGGTGTTGCAACTGGGCGCACATCCTGTCTTTTCTACAGAAAAATATGCCTAACAACTTAACAGTTTAGAGATTTTGTAGAATTTAAACAAAACAATTTCATTTTCGGTATCAGTTAGTGAGACTAGCAGTGAGAAGAAGAGCTGGAAGTGTTTAGGGAATGCACCCCGTTTTGTTTCTGAGAGCTAGAAGACCACTTTCTATGAATCAAGGAAATGCAATCAGAGTTGCTTTAGAACTTCTGTCATTAAAATTTATTTTATGGCTCTCTTACTTTGCATACTTCCCCAAAATTCACATAGAAAATGAGATGTTTGTGTTCATAATTACTCGGTTTACAACAGTGATAATTATTTGGTCCTGAACATAGGGATGCTGCTTGTATTTAGTTAACCTATCTGGTACACAGGCAAGAGAACTGTGTTTTTGGCATTACGTTGTTTTCTGATATTTTTCACTTTTGATCTTGACCTCTCAAGGAAATAAGCTTCTGCTTAAAACATAACTCAGTATTTTATTTCTAAAGTAATGTTCGATGATTTGTATTTATTTTTAGATAAAGACACATTTACCTCTAAATTCATTCAAAACAAAGCTTAGAACATTCTATGAAGAAGGCAATATTATAGACACTGAATGGCAGCATGCCAAGGGGGTGTGACATTATTCAATTCCCTGTAGTCTACAGTCATATGCCAGGAGCCGTCTGGCTTTCTCACTGGCCACACTGGGGAATTAAAAGGACTATGAGTGAGTTTTATGATGCTCACCTTCTCTAACTTCTGTAGAGTTTCTCCAATTTCCTTGTGCAAACCCAGGAATTTATACTGCTTAGTATTTGTCATCTGCCGAGGTACAGGCAGAGCTACAGGTGTGTGCTTATGTCTCCTCAGAACTGCCTTCACTACCTGTACCCTCAGTCTGAACTCACCTGCAATGGTATGTAACCACAGGCCCTGCAGGATTTCTACCCCCAAAATATATACAGGCATGGGAAAAATGTACACAGTATACTCCTTTGGGGGTAGATGCCCTATCCCCAATGGGATTTGGGCTTTCTTCACTCTAATTGCCTTACCCCCATAGCCATCTATCACAGCAGGGGTCCCAGGAAAACACTCAGGGTTTTCCATAAATCACAGAACACTCAGCTCTTGTGTCCACCAGCACCAGGACACATTGTACATTCACAGGGGACCAATGAATTGCTAATTCTACAGGTGGCTTCCAGTCCCCTTCACACCCACCAAGGTGGTGACCCTGGTCCCATCCCATCTGTTTAACTGTGATGCCTAGTTGTCCTCCTGTAGGGGTGAAGGCCTAGGAAAATCCTGAGTACTGTCCCCTAGGAAGTTTTGCAGGGACACAGGTCAGACATGAGGCTTTGACTCCAGTTTCTGTGTCCTGGACCTCAGCAGCTGGAATTGCAGTTCTGGCTTTAATTAGTGCCACAGTTCTAAGAAGATTCTACTGGGCTGCCATCAAGTTTTCTTTCACTACCCTGGCCTTTATCAAGTCAACTCACTTCTGGGTCCTTGAGACCTTCACAGGGCCTTTTGCACCTCTCCTTTCAGTCATAGCCCATACTTCCTTCCATGTTCTTATTGTTTCAACCTCTCCCAGATCTGCTAAAGTATGAGTAGCCTCTCATATGAGTTGCCCTATATGGGGGGCAAGAATATTCACTAGGGACCCAGAGAGAGATGTGGGAGCTGTATACAGCACCTGATTTCTCATTCCTTCTGTGAACAACTCCTCATCGGGGCCCTGGAAGTCCATATTATAGATGATATTTTTCATGCCCAATTCCTGCAATACCTGTTGGAGCTCTGCATACGCTTTCCAGCTAGTGGGTAAGTATGGTAAACCACCCTGGTTAGGCCAAACTGTCCTGATGGCAGCTGTCAGCCAATCCAGAAGTGTCTGATGCCCTGAGGCATGATGGGGACTTTGCAACTGCTGCCAGAGGGAAAGGTGAGTCATCAGGGAAGCCAGTCTACTCATATCCCAGAGACATAAAAGCCATGTGGGCAGATGTTCCAATGGCTTCTGCCTGTACTGACACTCACATCCACCAGCTCATCCTGGGTTTAGGGGTGGAGCATGGCCTGCTCCACAACCTGGGGAGGGGGCGGTTCCTCCCCTTGAGGAGCCCGTAGTTGTTTCATTTTTATTTTTTGAATTACAGTCGGGTAGGCTTTTAATACAGAAAAGGCTTGTGCCTCAGGCGGTGGCTCAGCAGCAGATTGGCCGCTGGTCCTGCCCCCTCATCCTCTTCCCCCGGCTCCTCCAAGCTGGGTTGAGGTGTGTCTCTCTCCTGCCAAAGTCTCTCTCTCTCCTTGAAAACAATTTACACTATCTTGCGGAAAAGAGACCCTATAACGCCAGCTGTTACACGGCCATTCAGGGCCTCTAAGCAGTTTTTTATCTCATGAAGGCCTAATTCTGCAGCTTCCAGTGTCTCCACACTTCCCCAGGTCTGCAGAAGTCTCCACCCCTTTTGGAGGTACTTTGCCCTAAATCAGTTCCCCACTAGGGGGTCCTAATTGGAAGCCCCACAGATAGGGGGCTGCCAGGTGAAGCTGCACTCTCTACCACTGCATCCACTGGGGCTTCCCCACAATCCACAGGGGTGGTTCTGGGCATCTCCCCACCATCTCTAGGGGCAGCCTGCCCAAGGGTCGCACCCATGTAGACAGATCCCGGGTTCAGAGATCCTGCCGACTACCCTAGTTGTAACTCCTGGGGAATATCCTGGGGCAGAATACCTTTGAAACTGAAATTAGTCAAAGGGAGAAATAAAGTTTAAGAAACCCATTTATTGCTTACAAGCAGTTGTCCTGCATCTCTCTCAACCCGGTTGCTGCAGCAGAGTAAAAACTCCACCCTAACTCTCTGGGCCATCACCGGCCCTTGTAATTACCTATTGATATGAAGATTGTCTACTTCTCTTCACTCCTTGGAAACACCTATTGATATGGAGTTGCACTAAAGCCAGGGGAGAGGTTCTGGAAATATTACAATTTTACCCACACTGTCTATGACTGATTTCCCACTCAATATAGCAAACTTAAGTAGTTGCTACAGAGACTCTATGGCCTCTGAAGCTGAAAGTATTTACTACTCAACCCTTTACATAAAATATTTGCCCTTGCTTTATATCATCAATTTGAACAACACTGAAGTCAGATTAAAATTAAGTATCTGATTAGAATTAACAATTACATTGTAAAAAACAGGTAGGCTTAATATATTTGTTTATACCTAAAGATCCAATAGTCAATGCCTACATCAAGTGAATTCAAAACTTTGCTTTAGCACCTTCTCAGTTAACCGCAGAGAAAGTATCTATACATTCTCTTACAGCAATCAAATGCTGTCAACTAACAACTGTGTACACACAAATTCAATACTTAAGCAACCTAATTAGAAGTGTTACCTATGTATATTGATTTGACCAACTTATTAATTGTATGTTTCATCAGTTATTCCTGTCTAAAGCAATCACAACAATCCTTTAAAGAACCTTGGCACATCATAAATGCCTTAACAACATTTCTTAAATAGGTAGATCCTGGTTTTATACAAATAATATATAAGTCATTCCAGGTTTAAGTAGGAACCTGCATACACTTCATCTTACTCAAAGAATATTTGAATTCTAATAAAGCCAAATTTCCCCCCATTAACAATTTAAATCAATCAGACATTAGACTTACAAGCAAGGCCATTATAGTAATCTTACACCCCAATTCTATGAAAAAACAATCTTTTCTGCCCATTTGAAGTAGTTAAAAATAACAGTCACCACCCCCAAAGAAAGACCAAAGTAGAGCAGTGCTATTTTAGCACATAAATGGCTACTAGAGAAAGTTTGTTTTCTAAGGACTGAAGGATTCCAGAGTGTGCAGTGATCTTTAGATGACTGTGAGAGTGGGTTGGGTGACATGAGAGGAGTTATGGGCTGAGGTGGGGATGAAAGTGTGAGAGGGGGAAGACCCCATCACTGATAATCAACACAGATACCAGGAATATAGTCTGGTGGTTTAATTGGCTACAGCATTTCCTAGATTAGTCAAGACAGTACTCAGGTGGATTAAAGCACAGGATGGCATTTAGAAGACTCTCTAGCAGTGACCTGGGTGGGCTGCACCTCTGGTAATTATGGAGGTTCCAGGCTAGTTAAGACGGTGGTTCAGATTCATGGCTTGTTCCAAGTGTATAATGGAGCCCTGGTTGGAGGTTCAGCATTGGCTGCTGCATATACCCAGGACTGCAGGTTTAGAGTCCTTGTTCTCTTGCATGACATTTCTGCTTTTATCTGGACATTTGTTTCATTATTCTGATAAATTTACTTTTTCAGTTTGTCCAAAGTTTCTGTTCAGCCATAGTTTTTATTTGTATGTGGTTATGGCTTTTTAGCCTCTTTTTTGTTAGAACATCTATACACTTCAATCCTCAGTGCTAATTTTTTCTTATTCCTTATGCTGCCCTTTGATCTCCATGACCAATTATTTATAATTGGTGGTTCATATCTCTTTATCCCCTTCACTTATTTTGCTCATCCCCCCACTCTCCTCCTCTATACCAACCACCAGACAGACTCGGTACTTATGAGTCTGGGTTGTTGGTTCTTTTGTTTGGTTTTGAAATTCCACATATAAGTGAAATCATATGGTATGTGTGGCTTTCTTTTATCTCACTCAGTATAATACCCTATAGGTCCACACATGTCACAAATGGCAAGATTTCATTCTTTTTTTATGGCTGAATAATATTCCATGGTATATATACAGACCACATCTTCTTTATCCATTCGTCTATTTATGGGCACTTAAGTTGCTTCCATATCTTGGATATTGTAAATAATGCTGAATTAAACATAGGAGTGCATATATCTTTTAGAATTAATGATATTTTTCCCTTCAGGTCAATTTCTAGAAGTGGAATTACTGGGTCATATGGTATTTCTATTTTTTTTTTTTGAGGAACCTTTATACTGTTTTCCATGGTGGCTGCACCAATTTTTCATTCCTACCAACAGTTCATGAGGGTTCCCTTTTTTCCACATCCTTGCCAACACTTGTTTTTTTGTTTT
The DNA here is from genome assembly GCA_029783875.1 of Phataginus tricuspis. Classification (NCBI taxonomy): domain Eukaryota; kingdom Metazoa; phylum Chordata; class Mammalia; order Pholidota; family Manidae; genus Phataginus; species Phataginus tricuspis. The sequence continues at coordinate 4,928,946 of JAQQAC010006877.1, read as the reverse complement.
TTGGTACTAGCTATTCTAACTTATTTCTCACTAATAATCAGTACATTCTTCCCATATTTATTTATTTGGATGCCTAACAGAAACTTGAAGGCCTAGCTCTTTGTTCCCCCCAGTTGAGCCCCAAAAGTCACTGGTACTCCATGGGAACCATGAAGTCAGATCTACTCAGGTGGATTGTATACAAAGCCTGACATCAGGGTACATTTCATCACAGACATATTCAGATTGAAGATAAAAGGATTGACATTTTAAAATACATTAATGTTACACCATACAAATTCAGAATTCACTTTTTACATTAAAACAGAATGGAAAATAGTTCTTGGCCAGAGACTGTGCCAAGATTTGTAAAAGCCTTAATTATACAGCCTTTTTTCTGAGAGCAGTGCAGTAAATTGAGAAGTAATATATATCATCAGACTCCCTACAGATGTGGGTAATAATTTTTTCCCAGAAAGTCACTGTCCATCTATTAATGGAGTATCAAGCAAAACTAAAGGCAGACTAAGACTAGAAGCTCTCCTATTATTTGGCAACTGAGATAAAAACATATCCCAGATCTTTTTCAGAGAATACATGCTGAACCTCACTTCCACTCTGCATGTATTGAAAAGTTGTTTATTTTTGAGAATTGCCTGAAAACATTGCCACTCTTTGAAGTAATCTACTACGTATGTTTTAATTTAAGACAGACTATTATAGAACTGTATACCTGGACTGCATCTATTTCCATACAAATACATTTAGCAAGATATACTTTATCTTAATAATTTCTTATAAAGTATGTTATGAGAAAAAAGCTCTGTGATTAAGAAAAACTGTTTCTGTGATAAGGATGTTAATGAAAATATGCAGTTCTTGTACAGAGCATACCTAATGAGAATACAAGACAGACTTTTCACTATGGTATTTTAAAATTTTTATGAACACAGAAAATCATGTAACAGATGTTGTGGAAAATAAACCTGCATACTCAGAACTTAAAATAAGACTTTGTTTTCTAAGAGCCAAATACTGCAGACAACTAAAAGAAAAACATGAGTATATACAGCTTAAAGGAGCACATCTTTAACTCCCTCAGTTATTAAACACAGCCCTTTTTACATGGGAACCCTCAGGAGATCTATGTGGCAGCCAAACTGCTCACCACCGACCTCTTCCTGAGCATGGAGCTAATCTACATTTCCCACCACCCTTGCTGTTCCTTGTGGACATATGACTAATCTCTGCAATGAGATTTTTGTAAAGGTGATGTGTAGCTATTTCAGGTCAAGGATTTTAGGAAGCAGCTATATCTCCCCATCTTTGCTTTGGCCTATGGGGCCATAAAGAATGTCAGAAGTATAAACCGAAAGACCTTATGGTCCTTAAAACCCACCCCCACACACACCAAATTTGCCTTTCCATGAATACACACGACTTGGACTATTATGTGAATGCAAGATAAACCTCTATTTTGATATGTCTTGAAATTTTACAGTTGTTTTACCTAACTAATACATGTTAAGTATGATTAATCATCCTTCTAAGAGGACTTGGCGATACTATGGAACAAGGTGTCCTGATAACCTACAGTCTGTCATTTATAGAGCACAGTTCTGTCTTCACTGACAGTTTCTCTTCATGTGCCCACTAGAAAAGCCTGAAGTAAACAGAGATGATGCATAGAAAATGCTTAGTTAAGTTCACTGCCTTGAATATGGAAGTTATTAACGCTAGCAGCTGGTAAGACTAGCGTTTTTACTTTTAATAATCGCGTAGCAAAATTAAAAGGCCACACCCACACCTATTAAAGACATTTTGTTCACTGTTCTAAAATGTTCACTTTGTTACCTTTGGAACCATTTTTCTTTGTTTCTGAAATGTGACTTTTTTGTCCATGTGCTTCTATTACATGCCTTTATATAAAATGATGAGAAATACTGCATTTAGGTTTTCTTGATAGTTGCAACTCTACTCCAATATAATGAATTAATTAGTAAGTCAGAGGACTCACAGGTTACTGAATACAGTGCACAGGTCACAGAAGAGGGTGTGGTGTCCTCCTGCCCTGCACTGGAAGGTCTCTGTGAGTAGGCTTGAGTGCAATAGACCAGATAGAAAGATCAATGAGGGAGGTCTCAGGGAAATAAGGAGAATGAGTATAGCTTAGAGACAGATTGAAATCTAGGAGAAAATGGGATTTTGATAGACGGTTGATAGGTAACTTGAAATTCATCCTGGAAACATTCTCCAATGAATGGCAGAGATCTTGACACTGATCAGTATCCCTAACAGCAATTTTCTCTGAAGTAAATCATATTTAAATATCAATGGATATAGGTAATCACTGATTTTCAATTTTAACAACCAACTTAGAGAACAATCAAGGAATATTTTACAACCATTATTAACTTCTTTATATAAAAATTATAAAATAGGATTATAACTACAGATACAAGGGTCTGGGAAGCTGAAAGGGGTGAAAGGATGGTGGGGTGGGATCTAAAAAATGAGAGGAATGCAGTCCGTGGTGCATATAAAAATAGGGTTTTAAGTATGTTAATTGGGGATGAAGGGAGAACCTGTAAGGAAACCAACACTATTAATGTATTTGAACTGACGGTATTAAAGAAAGGTGGAAAATAAGAGTAAAATTATCCATGCATATATATATATATATATATATATATATATAAATGCACTGTCTGTATTTTAAGTAAGTATTTTGAACCAAGAAATGGCCGCAGGTATTCTCTGCAGGGGAGTAAGCCAGTGGGTGGTGAAGACGGACAGGAGATTGATGCTCAGTGTTGCTATATTGTCTTTGCTTCTTATGACACCAGAGTGCATTACTTTGACCATCCTTATGGGAATAAAAAAAAGATTGGAAAGAGTTCCAAGTTTTCTTATTTAATAAGGATGACCTTTGAGAAAGATCTAGTGAGGCCCAGTACAATACCTGCTCAACCTGCGAACGTGTCACATTCACGTAAGAGAAATCTGCTTTGTTCTTCAAGAAAAACTTCAACCTACAGTTGGCTGTAGATAAGACACAGCTATTTAACTTCAGTACATAAAGGTAGGAATTATTTTGTATATGTATAATAAGACCAGTATTTTGAAAACCTGTATGTTGTAACCAATAACATTGAAATAGACTTTCTGTTAAAACTCATTAAAAATACACATTCTAAAGAAAATGTAGGGTCACAATAGTTTAATTCTGGTTTATTTCCTTCTGAAGACTTATTTCTGTTCCTGAAGCCTACAGCCTCAAATAATCATAAATTAATCTGGTGAAAAGCAAACCAACAATTCCAACATAGTTGAAGAAAAAGAAAAAAAAAAAAGGGCAGTTTCGTACAGACAGCTGGGACTGAGGAGACTTCTTAGCCTAGCTGAGGGAGACCAAGAGGCCTCCCCAGAGGCTTTGTGCTTCTCGGCCATTAAAAAGACTTACGTGTGTTACTGTTCATTAAACCTAGGTTTCACAGTAAAACAAGATATCACACGCCCATTATTACAGTTAGCTAGAGTGAGGCTTAAGGAAAAATTTCTTAACAGTTACCTTAAAAACCACACATGGGTTATATATCTGAATGATTGGTTTATTGATTAGTTGATGGGTAGGTTTTATTCCCCTTCAAAAACTGAGTTTTTTGGGATACACCAATAAGACAGATGACTTGCTTGGTTTTGCCAGCTTACTTGAGTTGTACCCTAGCTCTATTTTAGAGAATTTAGTGAGAAACACTAAAGAGAGTATGTTCAACCTAAATATTTGGAATTAAATCAACTAAAATGAATCTGTACTAGCTGAATAGACTGCAGCTATATGTACTGATAAGCAATATTTTCTTCAGTAGGGAACTAGAAAAAGACCTGCTCACATTTTAATCTCCACATTGCATTAGGATCCTGTAGGTTTACCTAGTGTCAGACTGCTGTAGCTCAAAAGATAAAAAGTAACTTCATATTACATTTATAAGAGATTCTGTGGTTGACTTTGTTCTAAATTGGGCATGAAATAAACGTATTACTGAAAAAGCAGGGGAATAAAATCTATTATGAACTTGAAACGGCAAATCATTTTCTATGGTGCAGTATTTTCTCTGCTTTGTTTTGTTTTATTCATTTTTAAAGCTTTGCTGAAAAGCAATTATCTTATCCTTTCTCTTCTCTTTCATTACTTAGGAATTCAACTTTTACCTTACCATCATTTCATTTATTTTTAAAGAACCATAAGGATTTTAAGGAATTTAAAGGCTCTATTAACTTGGCGACAATGTTAGGTATTGTCTTTTCAACTATCTTTTCACAGATTTCTCTAGAATGACCTAGGAATTTAATATCTTAAAATGCACAATTTATAATAGAATTTTTTGGTGATTGCAAGATGACAAGTCAACTATCTACAACGATTATAAAAAAAACACAAGCAATCAAATTTCCAGAGCTTTTAAACTTAAAGTTCCTAAATTTCTCTTTGTCTTAGTGTTATGATTAAATTAAAAAGTTTCAGGTCAGTGCATTTAGGTAGTTTTAAATAAATTCCATGTATTTTCAGTTTCATTATTTGTTGATGAAAAATCAGGTTGGTAATCAATGTATATGAAAGTACATTGTCTCAAGATGAAATAAAATATTTAAAAATATAATGATGTATTTGTGATTATGTCAGAAGGTCAAATGGCCTTAATTTTTTAATCAGACCCATTAGAATCATAGGAGGACAGGATTTTCTGCTCTAATATTATGTAAGTACATTTGGAAAAAGTTTCTGTGGAAGCAGACCAGGGGGGCCATTGAAACCCATGAAATCTTGTAACCAGAACAGTAACAAAAAAACAGCCAACATAATAATGCAGTAGAATTCCTAGTAAATGAAGAATATCCTAGTAAATGCAGAATTCATGTTAGAAAATACAATGTGAAGATAGTTTGATAGACAGGGATGTGCAGCAGAATTGGAGCTGCTGAGTGAGAAAAACAAGAGCAGAGAAACAGCTCCAGAAGAGGCAGGGGGACTAGTACCTTGTTTCTTTGGCACAAAAAGAACTGTGAAATAAGTTTCAGAGCAGAATATGAAGCTAAACTGACCCAAGCAGGTCTGTAGGACATCCTCATGCCACACAGAATTGTTTCAGGGAACTGTTGCCTTCAGCTTTTGAGGGAATACTGTGTTCAGATGCTGGTTCTTTGTAGTAAAAAGCTCTAATGTGCCAGGCGAAAATGTGCAAATCAATACTATTTCTGAATTATTTTATCATTCATATATTTGTTAGTTGCACTAATTGTTTAGGAAGCTATGAACTGTTGGAAAACAGACTATATTTGTTTTAGGGAATTAAGCTGCCTTCTTCCCTTTATTTAATATAACAAATTATATGAATTCCAAGCAATTCTCAAGTTGATGGTAGAATCACATTTATGCTACTACAGTAGCACACAAGACTAATAATGCTCTTACATTTATTTTGTTTAGGAAAAATTACCTGATCAGTATTTTCAAATTTCTTTAAAAGTTACCTAAAAAGTATTTGATCTCTTTAATCAAATTTCTATGTAGGTGTGGATAAAATGACATTTCCTGTGGCCAGGATTCTCACCTGGCCCTGGTTGACTGGCTCACTGCACACCTGTGGGCAATACGTAGCTGTTGACTCTATATAAAGAGCTCCGCCCAGTGTTCTGGGCGTGACGCAGTGGTAGGGCTGCAAGGCTTCAGGAGAGGAAAGCAGAGGCTGGAGTGGTGGCAGTGCCAAGGACAGAGGCCCAGAGGATGACTGTATGGGACTACTGTGCAGGCAGAGAGGCCCAGAGGATGGCCGTGTGTGACATCTGTGCAGGCAGAGAGGCCCAGAGGATGGCTATGCAGACAGAGGGGCCCAGAGGCAGATACCGGCTTGCTACATGCAGACTCGCTTTGAGTGAACAGGATTTAGTGACTAACCTTCTACCGTGGAAATAAAGTTGGGTATAACCCTTTCACCCCAAGAATGTTTTGCTGTCAATTTCTTTGGTCACATTGAATCCATAGCAAACTTTCCCAGGGCTAAAACACATTGGCAAGACATAGGTATGCCATAAAACACATGCAAATTATTTTAATATGTTCAGGTTCTCTGTGCAGCATTTTGAATGTCTGTTTCAGTCAGCAGACTCTAGGATTAAAACTCCATATTGTAGAGAAATGCCAATCAGCTCCAAAAATGTGAGAAAATACCTATATTTTTTATTAATGAATTAATTCTGTATTTTAAAAGTTTATTATGAAATAGAGATTAAAATAAGTAACAGGCATATTTAGGGCACTTAAGATTGAAAACAAAAGGCATGTCATGCAAACTGTAGCTGTAAGGAAATTTTTGCCTGACTTCATATTTCAAAAGTATACTTTTATAAATTTAGAATTTAAAAAAATGATCAACTGCTTAAGAAGATTTTAGAAACTAAATATTTATGCAATAAAAATAATATAGTTTCAAAATAAATAACATAAAATTAAGGGAGACCTAAACCTAAAACCATAAGTTATTTTGACACTCATAACAATCGACAGAAGTAAAAATAATTTAAGGGTACAGAATATTTGAAAAACACTGCCAACCAACTTGACTTAATTGGCATTTACAGAAAGTTACAGCTACAAAACACGCTGAGTTCAAGAACACAAAGAACTTTCACCAAAAGAAACCATTTGATGAGCCTTAAATAAATGTCAGCAAATTTCAGACCATATTGAAATACAGAAATGAAATGGTAAAGAATGTTTCCTGATCACAGCAGTATTAAATAGAAATCAGTGTCTAAAAGCTGTTTAGAAAATCCGTGTTTCAAAATTATCCCACACAATTTTAAATAAGACAACCATCAAGTAAAAAAAAAACATTAATTATTAGACTAAATGAAACACAATAAATAAAAACTTGTGTCCGCAACTAAACCATTCTATGAAGGGAAATTCACCACTCTATCGGCTTATGTGAGATGAGTGGGTTAGTTTACTGTGGTGACGGTAACAAATCACCACAACTTGGTGAAGTGACCACCACGTGCCTCCTCGCTTACAGTTCTGGAGGTCAGACATCCGCCATCAGTTTCACTGGGCAGAAATCGCGTCTTCGGCCGGGCTGCAAACCCTCTGGGGCTTTAAGGAAGAATTCATTTCCTTGCTTTTTCTAGTTACTAGAAACATACTACGTACATCCCTTGGCTCCTGGCTGTCCTTTCACTGTTAAAGCTAGAAGCATAACATCTTGCTTAGGTCTTCACGTTGCCTTCCACCTCCGCAGTATAATCTCCCCGGCCTCCCTCCGAGGAGGACGCCTGTGATTACATCACTGGACCCACCTGGATAATCCAGGCTGCTCTTCGCATTTTAAAGCCATTAATTTCGTCACATCCACAGAATCCTTTTTGCCGTATAAGCTAAAATTTTCACGAGGTCCAGGAAGTAGAACTTGGATGTATTTTAGATCATAATTTAGCCTGCCACAGGAGACAAAGTGTTTAAATCAGGGATCTAAGATTCCATCAGAAAAAAATGAGAGAAAAAAATAATAGAAAGGCAAAATAAAACCAAGTAGAAATCATACTAAAGATATAATCAAATATGGATGAAATAAAAGCAGTCATACATAATAATATAGCAAAGACAAAATTTGTTTCTTCAAAAAAGAGTAATAAAGTTAATAAAACCTGGAAGATTAACAAAGACAATTAGAAAAAAAAACTTGAGAATATCAGGGATGAAAGCACAGTTCTTTTAATATAAAACGAAGGATAAGAACATATTATAAACTATAACAATAGATATGACTACATAGATAAATCATCTGTGTGTGTTTTAGTTATCTTGGTATGTGTGTTTTAGTTTGGCTGTTTCTAATAATAAATACTGTTGCAAAAGAAAGAATCCAAAGCGAGAGAAAAATCTCAGGTATTAATTAATGAACACGTTAATTATGATCTACAGGATCATAGTTAATTAATGAAACTACAGGAGCCCACCTGTAGTTTAGAGTTGCAACCAGGGTGATCACGTGCCCCAAGAGACCACGAGCCAGCTCAGTGAATGGGTGTCAGGTGAGGCATGAGGCACGTTGTAGTGTTTGGGTTTGTGCTCGGTGATTTGGGGTAAGTGTCCAAGAAGCAAGGGTTTCCTGTGGATTGGGTTGTGTCAGAAGGTGGGGGTAATTTCATGATTGAATTTCTTCATAATTTTCATCTAGGAGACAGGTGACATAGAGCGGGACTGAGGTAACTGGTAAAAAAAGCATCATTTACTAAGGATAGCAAAGAAAAGAGGTTGGCATTTTTGTCTTTACACAGCGCTTCTCGCTTCTGTCATGGTTCCAGAAGGTTCTTGTTTTTGTTCTGCTCCCACACACTGGCAGAGGGCCGTCCAGTGGTGGTCTGTGGGCTCACCCCGTGGAGAAGGGAACATCATAGCACGGCAGTTAGGGCCAGACCAGGGGCCAGCTGTCGGCCCTCAGGGCTGCCTCTTTCCTTCTCAGAGGCCTGAAGTGGCAAGAAGTAAGGAGGGAATTTCTGTCAGAGGTGGAGAAATATTCCCATACCCTAGAGAAAAGAGGTTTTAGAAGGTGTCGAACGCTGAATGGGATCATAGCTACATGACCAACCGGGAAGTGGGGGCACCAATACTACTCAGGTAAATTCTGAGGGTCCCAGGTCCGAGCTTTATCTCAGGAGTTTGGAAGACTTGGAATCGGAGATTAACTGGTTTCCCAAACATAAATTACTTTGTATAATAAAATAAGAGAATGGGATTAAAAAAAAAATTCAAATTGTAGGTTTAAAGTCTAACCAGATATATTCACACAATTCACTTCAGATTTTTGACTGAAAAGAAATTTTTCTATATAATTATGGAAAATACACTACATCCCAATTTTATACCAATTTATAGTTTGTATGATGGTTCTTCCTTCACTCTGTCATGGATTATCTGGGGAATGTCATGCCATCTCTATGGGCTTTAATTATCATATCCCTAATGTAAGATGCATGGACTAATAATGCCCTCTAAGTGTCTGTTCTATTTTTAATTTAGGGAAATTCACATCTATATTAATTTTAATGTTACAACACATACATATTTGGAAGAACTACAGAAGACCAAAGCAGTTCATCAAAATGTTAAGCTATATTTTGGGGTTGTCTAAGGCGAAAGCAAAACAACAGTCCCACCAAGGAATAGGACTGATATTGTTGACTGGTGCCATAAACAACCCAGTGTCTTTGTCTCCCAGTGACTGCTTTCTATTTCTCTCCACATTAGACTTATCCCTATTTGGATTTAGGGCTGTTGAAAGACGGTCGACAAAAAATTAATATAGATGTGAATTTCCCTGAATTAAAAATAGAATAGACACTTAGAGGGCATTATTAGTCCATGCATCTTACATTAGGGATATAATTAAAGCCCATAGAGATGCCATGACATTCCCCAGACCATCATACAAACTATAAATTGGTATAAAATTGGGATATAGGCTTTTGCCTTAGACAACCCCAAAATATAGCTTAACATTTTGAGGAAGTGCTTTTGTCTTCTGTAGTTCTTCCAGATATGTATGTGTTGTAACATTCCACATCCTGAAGAGTCAGCAGCAAAGCTGGGCACACACTTGCCGCTGTTGTGAGGCTTGTCCGTCACACACAGCAGCTACAGGAATTCACAGGACCACTGAACCACCACACTCCACTTATCCACCTACTTCGACAAGCTATAGAAGTAAAAGGCGACGAATGTGTGAAAATGTTTTATTACTAAATTAAAAGTATGATTAAATTGAAGCATATTGTTGAACATAGTCCTTCATTAAATCAGAACTATTCTGTACATCACTTTTTCCTAAACTGATTTTATTTTTAGATTTGTGTCTTATTTTTACACTGTGTGGTGGCAGTGGTTGCATGAAAAGATTACTTACCTTGAACCTCAGATGAGTACCGGATTTAATCTTGGGTCTTTATAATGTATGGAGGGTATGAACTTATGTGAATTACTTGTATGAATATATGTATGAATTAAATGTGAATTACTCAGCTTCTTTGAGCATCAAATGTTTTCATATAATGTGGAGATGATATCTGCCATATAGAGTTTGAAATCAAATAAGTCAACACATGTGAGAAACATTTTATTTAACATAAAGTGAAAATATGTTACATGAATAAAGGAAAATTCTTAGCTCATGAAATTATAGAGTAGGGATGTGAAAATATTGATAGTATCAGTACTAACTAGATTTTTGACTGGTGACTATAGGTCTGTGAGGCAAGTGGCAGATGGGAAAGCTGCTGCCAAAAAGAGGGACAGGCCAGGGGGCTCACTGCTGGTCTCCACCACCTTTCAGGCACAGGGCTGTGGGTGAGTCATTTTACCAGTAGCCTCATTTGTAAAGTACATATGATAATATACACATAAAGGGTTATAAATTTAAAACTACATCCAAAATGATTAAAATGGTCTGGCACATAGTAAGTGCTCATAGATTGACCCACCTCACTTCTGGCATCTACGTAAATTCATTTTTTAGATTTGTCCTTCTAGTGTTTGTTCACATTCTTTTCTGCCTGACTATGTCATCTCTGACGCTATTTTAACCTACAAAGAATTTCTAACATAAACACTCAAAGAATCACCATTTTAGATCAAAGAAGGGAAAGAGAGCAATGGGATACATCTATTCATTCTCTCTGTAGAACTATTTTTTTAATCCAATAATATCAGCAGGACTGTCCATAGTATCATCCACATGCCTCGCCCCATATCATAAAATATGATCCCCTGTGCTTTCCCTTCCTGCTAATCATGTAAGCAAAATAATTTCTCTTTGTTTCTTTATTATTAATGCCATGTACTGTGGACATTAGTACAATTTACCAGTACTTCTAGTTTTTCTCCCTCCAAGGCACAACAGCTATTTACATGCCCTAACTTCCTGAGGTTATCTCTAAAGTGGTTAATGAAATGTGTCCCTTTATAAGTGGATTTGTTTAATGGCTGGTACTCTACCCTCCAGCCCATTCATTCTCTGCTTTGGCGATTGTGGGAAAACAGTGTGACAAGACGTTGCCATCAGGTCGCTGCTGCACCGCCAACTAAGTCCCCACATGAACAGGTGCCCTGGAATGTTCCCTGGATGTAAGTTTTGAATGAGTGTGGTATACATTTCCTGTGGTAAGCCTCTGGAATTTGGAAGTTATTTGTTATCACAGCATAGACTAGCCTATTATGAATTTATGTTTTTGTCTAATTTATTTATTTATGTTTTATCTAAACATTTTTAGATTAAGATGAAATCTTCTATTAAGTTACAGGAGTTCATTATCTGTGTACTAGTATATAATCTGTGTACTAATGGTTTTTAAAAGACATTTTGGGGCATTGATTTAAATATTTAGAGATCAGAGAGATGCTTAGAAATGTATTATCTATATATATTAATTTGAAAGGGTTGTGAAACTTAAGCTGCTGTATCATTCATTGACCTCAGAATGTACCTTTTCCACAGTGTTGGTGCAAAGAGGTTTTGGTTGGCCCACAGTGTTGCAGATTACTAAGGATTTTAATTTTAAAAAGGGTAAAGGGATTTAAATAACATTTATAACAACAGTTTACTGTATTACCTAGGTTTGTTCAAAATGTTGAGTACAGATCAAACAGCCATATCTCATATTGTTTACACCATATATTTCCCTGAACTTTAAGGATAAATATTTGGGATATTTATCTGAAGCTACAGGTTGGCAGAAAATCATCAAAATATTATTTAAATTTGCAATATTTCCTTTCCTGTTGAAAAAGACAGTTCTTCAGTAGTTGTAATTGTCACTCTACTAGGCAAACAATCGTAGCTATTCAGCATTCTACCAATATTGACCATGGTGCCTTGAGAACTAAGTTCCTAGAAGCACAGCTGTTTCCTTCCCTACTTAACTATTACCAGTTCACCAGGATTCAAAATTCACTGACATGCTTGATTTCATTCCTGTTTCATGCACTATTGTAATTTTATAGGGAATGATAGTATTTCAAATTAGAAAGCTACATAGTTTAGAAATATATTCAGGGAAACGTTTTCCAAGTGTCACCCAAGAAGATTCACCAGATGACATTTTGAATTTTCCATTCTGATCTAGCTCTCAACTTAGCAGCTTTGAAAACAATGGACACATAGAGTGAATCTATGTTAGTTACTAAACTTAACACATCTCATGAGACCAGCTTGAATCTCATCTTCCTGATAATTGAAGGTGACATTACAATGGTTAGTATACTTTATGTGGTTTTTATTAATGTGTTAAGATATGTTAATAATTTACACTACAAAAGCATAATATTCATGTGCATCTGTATGATTAGAATATCTTCTTTATGCAGATTTACCTGGAAAACAAATTAAAATTATAAATTTCTTGCTGAACTCTAAGTATCAGCCAAAAGTGACAGGAAGTCCAAACCAGCATAGGTTTAAACAAAATAAAAAGTGATTTATCTTTCATGTTAAGTGATACAGGGGCCCCAGGGCTGGAAAAGTGCCCACTGTTTCAGGATTCAGGCTTCTTTACCTAGTTGCTGTGTTGTAGTGTCTCCCCCCTTTACCAATATGCTCCTGGTTTAGAATTGCTGTTTCAGGTCCCACTATCACATCCACATTCCAACCAGTAAGAAGGAAGACAAAGAAGGAATGGGTATGCTTCTTACCTTTGGTGATTTTTTTCTGAAAGGTACACACACATTTAATTTGCATTCCATTGGCCAGAAATTAGTCACATGATTGTTTCTATTTGCCAGGATACTAGAAAATAAAAGCTGCATTCTGAAAGGCCATGTGTCCAGCTACATGAAGGAGATAATAGTTTTGAAGGAACAATCAGCATGGTTATAATAAAACAAGGATTTTGTCATTTTAAATCTTTTGTAAATTATAGTTTCATTGTCTACAGTGGGATGGCCTGGGCATTAGATTGGAATACATTGAATCTTTGGTCAAGATTACCTGTATCCTAGAGATTGCTCAGATGGGCACTGCTAAAATGCATCCCTATTCAAAGCTTTAACAGATAATCAAGCTCCCTTTAGATCAATGTATTCTTACTGTACACAAGTCTTCTTCTTTCCTTTTCTTCCTACACTTATTGAGATGCAATTGACATACAACATTGTATGAGTTTAAGGTGTACAGTATGATTTGATACATATATTTATTGTAAAAGGCTAAACACATTAAGGTGAGTTAACACATCCTTTACCTCTCATAATTTCATTTTGTTGTTATTATGGGGAGAAAATTAAATCTCTACTCTTATATCAACTTCTGGATATATATCTAAAGAAGACAAAATCATTATCTTTAAGACATCTTCATTCCTGTGTCCACTGCAGCATTATCCGCAATATCCCAGCCATGGAAACAACCTAAATGTTCATCAATGGATTAATGGATTAAGGAAATGCCATAAATACATACACATACACACACACACACACACACAGTGGAATATTTTTTAGCTATAAAAGAAGGAAGTCCCGCCATTTGTGATAACATGGATTGACCTTGAGGGCATTTGCTAAGTGAAATAAGTAAGACATAGAAAGATAAATCCTGTACCTCACTCATATGTAGAATCTAAAAGCATCAAACTCATAGACCATGGTTTTTGTTGTTATTTGCTTTTGTTTACCAAGTGTACCTCATAGGCCACCAATATCAGAATCACAAGTTATGAAATTAATAATGAAGATTTTTGGAGCTTAGCCTCTGGCTTATTGAATCAACACAACTTTAAAAGTTTATATTAATATTTTATACATAGAACTAAGATTCTACAGTTATTTTTAATTTTGAGTTTTAATTACATATGCTTTTTCTATTTCCATCTGTATTGTTTAGCTGCCTCATAAGTAGTATATAATTGTGTTATTGTGTTTAGGAAATTATTTATACACACACATATATACACATTCACACACAAGGGTCTTCACAGGAACAAAATGAACTTAAAAATTACATTACTGTGTGTATGTTAGTTTTGCTAGTGTTAATAGAAAGAGAATAGAAAAAAGTAAGTAGTGAAAGTGAATTTCCCAATATAGTCAAAGATTAAATATCTTAAATATTTCCAAGGATGCCAATATTATTTAAAACACACACACACACACACACACCATATATATTTTTCTTGTCTGAATATGACCTACCTGTATCACCTGGGGTAAAGGATAAATGTATGTCTTCTAAGAGAAAAACAGAAATGAGAAAAAAATAAAAGAATAATACTTACTTAGCATTGTATTAGGGAACAACACTGAACTAGGCATTGTGGCCTATCACAGAACAGTAAGACATAATTCCTTCATTCAAACAGCCCACACTTTTTGAGAGTAATATACACTAGTACATAAGCAATTATAGTATAATGCAGTAAGTGCCATGGTCAGAAGAATCAGAATAGGAGTTAGAAGTGATTTGACCTTGGATATGGATCTTCATTTTGGATGAGGGAGAGAATAGAGAGGCAGTTTCAGACAGAAAGAAGAGTCTTCACTAAAGCACCGTGTAATGAGTATATACATAAGGCAAGAAGTTTTAAGTGACTTCATTATAGGAACAATTCATAAGATGGAGAAGTCTTACAAAGATCAGATTGGAGATAACAGCTGAGATCAGATGATAAGAGGTTTTGTGTGTTTTCTTAAGTAATCTAGACTATCATTTGGGTACTGGAAATTTTATATTATGCATTGAAGAAAATTTTCTTTTTTGTTATTTTAGTTTTAAAATAAATAACTCAGGCAGTACTACAGAATAGTGATTTCAATAGTGGAGGGGCATGCAGGGAGAGACATACTACAAAGTTAATGAAAGTCAAAACAGAAGGTCAGAGAAGCTCATTTGCATGGCTTTCTAAGGCAGTGTGGAAGGGGATTAGCTATGTATTCACATATTCCTTAATTTTCATAAAGTTTGAAAAATTATGCCTCAATAACTTAAAACCAGGGTCACTTACCATTTTGACTGGTTTCCCATCTCTTCTGTTTGTCAGGCTGTAATATAGTTTCCTTTGGCATTTTGTCCATTGGATTCAAATTCTTGGAAATATGGGGAATTTTATGTTGTGTAAATACCAGGACAAACTGCAGGGAGAACAAGCCTGTGATTGTGGTTTAGTTTAACACTTTGGGTTTAATCAGAGAAGTAGTTAGAGGGAGCTGAGGAATCAGAGTGCACATTTCTTATCCTCCAGGGTCTTTCACAGTCATTTGCAATATTGTAATGTGAAAGGGTGTTATTTTTTACACACCTGGAAGAAAAATACTTTCAGATGATTTTGAGTGAGGTACTGGATAGGGACCCTCATACTGTAAGGAGGATCAAAGAAATGAGCGTGTTTAGGTTTGAAATAGGTGTTATTGTTAGGTAGAAAGATAGACATGAGCAGCCAGGGAAGGGAAGATGAGATTCAAGGAAAAATTTCCCAGTTAGAGGGTCCCACGGTGAGGACAACAAACGCTATGCAGGGAGATTACTTCCCTGCCTGTGGGAACGAGGCCCGACCATATCCCAGTGCAGGGGCAGTGGAACAAAACTAAGGACCACCCAAACCACACCTCATCATAATCCCATTAAAATAAAATTGCAGTTTTGCTCTCCCCACCATGTGCTTTTCTGTGTGCATTTTGGGAAAAGATGCATAGGAAGAAGAATGTGTGTCTAAGTAGAGCTGACAATCAAATGACCTCAGCCTGGCCGTCCATCAAAGAGGCCCCTCCCCAGCTAGGACATGATAAATAGACCGTCCCCTAAAAGTTCAGGGCCTTTGTCTACCTTGACTCTGGCCTGTCCCTCCCTTGGAATGTATTTATATAAAACTTTCTACCTCTGCTATTGTGTCTCTCTCTGCCTTTCAATTCTTTGTTTCAGCACAGCAAGAACGGTGGAGAACAAACTCTACCCGTAACATTATCATGACTTTTATGACTTGTTGTGTAACTACGTTGGCCCAACTGCTCCAGAAATGAGTATTATGAAAAAGAGAAAAACCACAGATGGAGAAACACAGAGATGCTGCCTTAGTTATTTGCTTGCGCATTTTTACGACAAACTTACTGGCTGAAAGCACAAATTTATCATCTGACTTTCTGTGGGCCAGATGCATGGGCGTAGCTGAGCAGGACCCTCTGGCTCAGTCTCACCAAGCTGCGATCGAGCGCTGCTCGGGGCTGGAGTCTACGTGGAGGTCGGACTAGCACAGAACACTCTCCCGGCTCGCACAGTATGGGCGGCATGCAGTTCCTGGCATTTGCTAAGGTTAGTGGCGGCTCGCTTCCTCACAACCAGTGAGGCAAAGACAGAAAGAGAAAGAGAGATCGAGCAAGTACTAGGAGAGACTAAGGCAGGGCCTGGCCTTTCATATAAAACAAAACAGACTCAAGTGCTGAACTCGGGACCCTCCCACTAACAGAGAAAACAGCGCTCCCTATTTCCGCAGAAAGGTTGAGCCGTCTCACGAGAAGGCGGAGGCAGGATGTTACCTAGAGAAAGAATTCTGCTGCTACAGACACCTCGTGAAGGACTCCAGCGCGTATACCCCACGGACTCTTTCCTCCTTCTAGTGCTAAAAAGCAGGTCCAGAGGCCCAGAGTTAACAGCTAACGGGACAGGCGCTGTTGGAGGGAGCGTGTTCCACAGACTGCGCCTGCGCGTCCAAATTACTAAAACGGTCTACTTCTACATTGTTTAGACATCGCCCTTTTCCCCGTGCAACTTCCTTAAAACATTCCCCACGCCCTCCTCCGAGACCCAGCCAGAGCATTCTCCCCTTCGAGCTGTCTCCCTCCTGTTGTAGCATAAGCCCCAATAAAGCCTTGTCCAAGCTGTACCTTGAGTCTGACGCTGGTTCTTCCAGCGTGTGCAATTCCGGGCACCTGCTAGGAAGGAAAGGACTCGGCTCGGCGTCGCAGGGAAGTCAGATACAGTGAGACGAGAGACCAAAGCCAAAAAAGCAAAATAAGTTTTAATACACTCTGCATAGAGTTAACAGACCGGGCCTGCCTAAGATAAGGCCCGATGCTCATTCTGAGGCTTCTTTTATGTCACTTTGGCAGGGCAGAGAGGTCCTTGAGAGCTGTCAGCTCTCTAGGCTGGTTCTGATTGGTGAAATGGGGGCGGGGGCTGTGCTGTGCCTGTGCTTCTGATGTTTCTTATCTGGGGGACCCTGGACATTTCCTGAGTCACTCTTGGACCCTGTGGCTTCATCTGATTAACTCTGAGTCATTTCTGGCTTTCTGGTTCTATTTGATCAACTCCCTGAGTCATCTTTGGGGGGCCCTTTCTCCTTTTCATTCAGCTCATTTCTGTCTTTCTGTCTAACACCTAAGTGGGACTCCAGGTACCTAGGTGGGTAAGAGTACTACTCCTGTGTGAGCACATACATGCAACCACATGCATCACATCATCTTTGCTGCATTCTACTGACTAGAATTAAGGCACTGGTTCTCCAATGCCAGGGAGGTGAATCATGGGACCACCTTAAAGTGTGCAGGCCAGAAGCTCTCTGTGAGCTATACTGTGAATGACGATATAGGCCTTCTGCTGGGCAATGATTCTTCAAAAAGAAGCGGGCCCAGCAAAAGAGGATAGTATAACAATGACTTAGTAACTCAGAGTAGTAGCTGAAGGTGGTGTCAAATGAGTAGGATTATTAAGAAATTTAAAACCAAGTGCATAGAATGTTGAAAACAAAAAGGAACATCCCTAACTTCTATTTCCGTTTCACTCTCTGCTGCATTCAAACACCTTAGAAAATTTCACCAAATATAATGATAAAGATTGTGAATATTTTTTTTTACATTTGTTACTCAATAGGGAAAAAAGACAAAGATTTATCATTATGAAAACACTTGCTCTTCTCAATATATTAATTCATTGAATACAAAAAACAATATAATTATAAGTGAATGTAGTTTATCAGCTAATGCTACTGTATATACAGAAAACCTTGGAGAGAATATGAAGAGTTAAGTGTTAGTGTAAATTACCATATGAAAGGTGCGTTCTCTAGTTGCAGTATGTGCAGTTACTGCTAGACTATCTCAGGTCATGGTATTTTCTGGATTCATTTCCAATAGTAAAATATTCTAAGGATTGCTTTTTAATGATCTGCTAGAGGAAAGAAATACTGGACAAGAATACAGTTATAGGTTCTTTAACTAAAATCGATACTTGGGTAAAAAATGTGTAGGGATAACCATTGATGAAGTGGTTACTTTAATTTGAAACAAGAAAGGTGATGGTATATCTTCACAGAGTGAGTGCTAGAGCACTGTGAAATTTTTCAATGAATTATTCATAACCTTGTTAATGCAGTAAAATGCACAAAGTGCTGAAGGCCATCATCACAGGGCAGTCAAAATACTGGACAAGCCTATATACAAGTGTCATTTTTACAAAAAGGCATGTGCTCCAAATTGGTTGGCTTCTCTGGGATGAAAGGGAAAGTAAAAAATATACCATAAAGCAGATTGTTTTGTAAGTATAAATGCACATATTTTACCTATAAGGTAAAAGTAATTAGTTCTCAGGGGAATTTTGCAGAGCATTTTGAAAACATATGATTGGAAAAGTGTCCATAAGCTAAGAGACCTCAGTGAGGCATGCAGTTTCAGCCTGCTTGAGGGCTGCCAGGAAAGTAGCTTTAATTCACCCACTTTTAAGTAAACATGAAAGAAACACTTAGGGATGTTTTGATGCTGTTTCTAGCCATTTGTAGTGATGCATATGTAAGAGGTGAGCCTGGAGTCTCTAGAGCAGTGGGGGCAGGAGGAATATGAGAGAAAAAATAAAGTCAAACTTCAAGAAACACCAAATAGGTTGTTCTCTTTCAAAGGAGGTGTCATTGGGGTCATTTGCCCCTTAAACCATGGGTGCTCTGACCTGGTGGCCATCATTATATTCCTGAGTTGTTGTTCTTATATCTTTTACCTAAAGAAGTTTGTATTTTTCTTTTATTTGCATTTGTCTATCAATCATGTACTGATTTTGATACCAAAAATACTATAAATGTATTGCCCCCACACAAAAAATGTATCATAATAGAAAAGTAGAAACCTTGGTAAAGGAATGGTGTCATTTCTTTAAAATATTTTTGTATGAAGGATTTCAGTGGAGTTTAAAATCATTTACTAAAATTATTAAAATACAACACGTTTTGATTAGTTCTTAAGGAATAATTGATTGACATTAGGGGAGATGGTAACTTATGAGCTTAATTTCAAAGTTTCCAAATTAAACTTGGCATAGATGGTGAAGAGTTTAAAGCAAACGTCTTAAAATGGTACAATGAAGCCAATGAGGCACTTACTCCATTTAGATTAATATATTTTGATATCTTTGTCATCCACAACAGTCAGTCATGAAAACCTAGTGATGATGTAAAATGAATTCAGACTCAGATATTAGAATCATTGAATCATACTGAATTAAGCAAGAATTTTCAGATAAAATTAAGCAGCATAATTATCATGATGTTGACACTGTATAAAATGAAATGAAATTCAAATAAGATTCCTATTTCATTTAATTTTACTTCTTTCAATTTATTTACATTATGCTTTGCAATATAGTGATATTTCCACAATGGTGCACAAATAGAAATCATATATTATGAGGTGTGCATATTTCATATTAAAAAAAGTAATGGCATAGCTGTATGACCCAAAATATTTGGAGACAACTACTAGAAAATTAGACTGAATACTAAAGTCAAATGATAGGTCGGTCAGAACAATCAGGAATCTTTCCTCCAGAAAAACATTCATAAAGAATTATAGAGAATTACTAATGATCAAGATGTAGAGTCAAATTTTAGAATCATTTCTCTATAGGCATTGATATGCAAATACGTATATCTCAATTATAACTCTAAGACTTTTTTGCTTTGTGATGCCATTAACTAAAATGTGAAATAGAGGAAGTGAGTCATATGAGAAGTACTGAATACAGAAAATGTATTGAGAAATACAGTCCGTTCCATTTCATGTGACATACACATTCCTAAAAATAACCGCACTGCAAAGACACACACAAAAAAAATCACAGGGCTTGTGGGGAAAATGTGGTTAGCGGCACAAAACTCAAAACCTTCTTCAGAGGTCCATTTATAAAATGGATAGGAAATTAATAAAAACAGCATAGTTATACACATATCAACTTGTTAAGAACTACAAAAATGCCACAATAAATACTACTATTCGTCTTAAAAGCATTTTAGGTTTGCTTGTGGAAGTGGGCATTGAAAGAACTGTGAGCTGCATTTTGTGTATTTTTGTGGAGTGTTCGAAGGAGGGTTATCTGTAATTGGAGGGGAAGTTGTAGTACCGATGGGGAAAGCTTGAACATAGGAAATTGAAGTAGCAGGTAAATGTCTGCGGTGTGTGTGTGTGTGTGTGTGCGTGTGTGTGCATGTGCACAGCCAAGTTTGTGTGTTCCCACCTGGCTTTGTTCAGCTGGATGTAGTTTTCTGCATTCACCAAATATTTATCTATAGATGAAATTGCACATAAGTGAGTACAAAGTTGCATTATGTTAAAATTCTTTCTCAATATATCAATCACACTGAAATAAAATTTGCAAAACAAGCCTTATAGCAGGACTGAATGTCTGAGTAGAGGTTTAGAAGTAGATGAGATCATCCAATGAAGAAATTTGAAACAAATGATACTGAAAATTTATAGCTAGAGTTATTGCCATGCATACCTAAATAATAATTGTTTTATTAAAAGAAGTTCATCTAACAATGAATACAAGTGAATACAAAAGACGTAAAGATCTATTGTTCCAGGAGAGTATACCACACTGGTTTAATGAAAAAGTGGTTTGGAATCAGAGAATCCAAGTAAATGGCTTTGCCAACTGCTAAGTTTGTCAGAAGAATTTTATTTAAACTCACTGATACTTCCAGCTTTCTCATCTATGAAATAAGAATGTAAATATTAACTCTGAGTATAAAATAAGGTGTGATACACTTAGCATAGTGCTTGGGTTGCAGAAGGTGGTGTCCACCCTGTGCCTGTCCCTCTTACTTACCATTTCAGCATGTTGCCATGCACACCTGTGCATTTTTCCATCCACACAGCAGGCAGGAAGTGCTGAGGAATTAGGACCCTTGTGAGAAGCCATATCCAGTGCCATGCTGGAGTAGGTGTATGAAAACCTCAATGTTTCTCACCTCTACTTGGGGTCATTCTGAGTATTGTATCCCATGCCAGCTCCCAGAAATTTCCCAGCAGAATTAAGCCCCAGTCACTCACAGCAAGTATTGACTTGATAACACACCTTTTATAAGCAGTCTTCTTTTTCTTGTTTCACTTACCCCACTGCCCTACCAGTATTTTTCTTCTAAATAAACATCTGAAGTCTTGTCTCAGGGACTGTTTATGTGATACCCAAAATAGGATGGTAATGAATAAATGATAATTATAATTACTTTTGCTTTTAGATTGTTCTTATTAACAAGAGTTTTTTAATCTATTGATTCACTACTTCATTTACAACTCCAGTCAGGTTGACTTTTAAGCCACCTTAAAGTTCTAAAATCATGCTAATATTTTTGCATATTCTTACCTGTTATTTCTACACACAAATGAAGTCACTCCCTTTTCTGTAGGTCACACCTCAAGTCCCACTTCCACAAAATCTTTGACAATTTTGTCCCTCTTCTATATTTTATGACACACTGCATTGAATTTTAATTCCTCCAGCTTAAGTATACTTCTCTCACTTTTCAGATTAGACATATATTCTTTCATATTTCTTCAAGTGTGAAACTCAGATGATGGTTTAGTAAGGACTTTCTTGATAGAGTAAAACAAATACTTTAAAGATAGCTTGAGGATGATCAATGATGAATGTTTATTTGGCTCAGCGCTCTGTGATTGGGGTTCAGGAAAGGATCTGAGACCTTGATCAGGTCTTCCACCCAAGTACAGACCCAGCCTCGTGGGCATCAATGCTTCTACATGTTACCTTAGCAGACATTCCTCGTGTGATAGGAATCTGCTTGGGCCAAACGTGTCCGGGGGTGTGTCCTTCACCTCAGGAAGAGCAAAAGAAAGCTCAGGCCCCTGGATGTGTGAATTACACAGACTTTCTGCCCTTAAACAGACACAGCTTTGAATGAAATTCTCTAAGAGATTACTGAGGTATCCCAGAGTAAATTTAAGTAAAATTCAGCCCACTAAAAACTTTCATTATTTAGGGGATTATTAAACCTCCCTTAATAAAGTAACGAATACATGGGGCAGTCTATGGTATTTATTTGTATGTTTGTGTTATTGTGTTTGTCAAGGAATGCACAGAGAAATGTTTACACAATCACATTATAATGATAATTTTACTAGATGTTATTGCTTATGCTCCTTTATATACAAATCTACAATTTTTCCATTTTAACTGACTCCTTTCACATATGTGTTATAAAGTTCACTCAAGTCTCTTTCTGAAGCAATGCTGTATGAAAAACAGAAAAAGAGAAATAAGAAGTATATAAGAAAAAGAAAACAAGAGAAGTAAGCAGTAAGCTTACTATTTGTAGGTTTTCTCTCAGGTCCTGGGAATCCTGAGATATAAGTCATGGTCTTTCTCTTTAAGAAACTTAAAATTTGTTAACATTTTTGACATGACAGTAGGTAGTATTTTATATACCAAATTCATATATAGTATATAAGTATCTCCAAAACCAGAGAGGAAAGGGTTACTTCCCCACTTTCTGCTGTGCTAACTATTCCAGGTACACTCTGGGGGCCTACCTTAGGTGATGACCTATGCTTTGACTTCATCATCATGGCTACAGGGGAGGATAATATGAACCACCTGCCCATTGTGGTACAGGTTAATGTACTCCTTTGGGACTTGAAAAAGAGCATTATTCTAAAAGAAGCTGAGAATGATTTCCAGAAAAAAAAAAAAGAGAAGAAGAAGTACCATTCAGACAAAAGCAATGGATCAAGAGTTGGAAATATTTTTCTGTAGGTCTGGATAGTAAGTATTTTAGGTTTTATATGCTGAAGGTCTCTGTCTCAACTACTCAACTCTACCTCTGTAGTATAAAAGCAGCCTTAGACAATATATAAGCAAATTGTGTTCCAATAAAACTTTATTTATGAAAACAGGTGGCTAGCTGAATTTGGCCTGCTGGCTGTAGCTTTCTGCCCCTGTGATGGGTCTTCATAATCTGCAGATAAACACAATATGGTTGATAAGTGACTCTAAACAGAGTGCTCTGAGAGTAGAGAGGGAGGAAAAAGAAAATCTTGGTTAGTGAGGAAGGAGCTACAGAACTTTGAGTTCAGTGAAAAAGGAGATAGTGTTACAGGCAAGTGAATGGATATAATCTAATCACAACGAACATATAGAAAGATAAAAAGTCATGAGAGAATACCAGCATATTTGTGAAATAGGAAGTGCCTTATGGTAGGAAGATATTGTGATTGTAGTTTGGACAGTGTGAGTAGAAAGAAAGTTGTAGCTAGATTGTTGTGGCAATTTATGTTGTCATGGTAACAAGATCAGAATCATCCTTTTGCCAAAAGAGAGACTGGGAAAGTCAGTAACTAGATTTTTCAATTTTCTTTCCATCCCATGAGTAGAAATACAATAAAATAACATTTATTAATCAAATCAGATTGCTGGGAGTTCCCACTCTGCTTGACCATAGGAAAACTAGGAGCTTAAATGCCTGCTTCCATCATTTATATTTAATTCCAGTTTAGGGCTTTTCTTTTGTGTTATGAGCCCTGCTACAACCTTGAAAAAGTAACACAAGCTCCTTACAGAAAATTTTGAGGATAAAGAATGTGTAGAAATAAAATTGAGGTAAAGTTTTGTCAAGGAAGATAAAGCTAATGCCACTAGCTATATTTTATTTGGGGAAGTCCACATTTCAATCATTAAAAAATCCCTTCTTTTAAATGCTTTTTAAAAACATAAAATATATTTTAAATCAAAGTTCTTTTTGGTAATTGGCATTTCAGTAAGCAAGATCTACTTAATAGTAAATACTGCTGTTGGTAGAACAATGTGTGGGACACAGCACCAAATGTCCTCTGTAGCTTCCAAAAACCAACAGTAAGGATACAAGCCTATCAGACTGAAAGTGATTTTGGAGTAACAAATAACAGTAGACAGTCTAAAACTGAGTGGGTGTTATAGATTGCAAGTTCTACAGAGATGAGTATCTTTAGCTAGAATATTAAATGTTCTGAAAAGATGTCATCTCTGTCAGATAGATATTTATTCATTAAACAAATGAATACTACAATGTGACAGGAGCTTTTTGAGGCACCACACCTGGGAATTCAGTGGTGAACAAGAAAGAGGAGGTCCTTTCCTTCATAGTGTTTACATACTATTGTGGAGACAGTAGTTAAACAAGAAAACATATAGTATGATTTCAGAAAGTGGTAAGGGCAGTAAGGAAAATAGAGAAATGTGAACAAGAATGACAGTCTGCACTGCAGGCAACTTTTCATAGGCTATTCAGTGATATATATGCAAAGGAGCCAGACAATAGGGAGGATAATATTCCAGGTAGTGGAGAGGCAAGATCATAAATCTCAGGTGGGAGGAATCTTGTATAATCAACAATATGGCTGGTCTTTGTCTTTCATTCTCTCAAGGGAGTCTCTCAATCCTTAAAATATCTCAAGTTAGGAGTGTGTTTGTCATTCACAGTGAGTTCCTGAGTTATGCTAATGAGATGACTCAGGTTGGAGCTAAGGATTCCAGAAAAACCAACCATGTAATTAGAGAACTGAGACTTTGCTCAGATGTCAGATTTCCTGGGAGGGCAGGAGGACTGGGCGTTGAGCTTAATCACTGGGTCAGTCAATCAAGCATGCCCATGAAATGGAACGCCAATAAACACTCCAACCGCCATGGCTTGGATGAACATCTTAGTTGGTGATATGCACCCATGCCGCAGGGGAGTGAGGCGGCCTGGGCGCAGGAAGCTCCAGCTTCGGAGCCCTTCCACCCTCACTGTATTTGTCTCTTCATTTGTCTAGTCTTGATTTTTATCCTTTGTAATGAAATTGCATTCACAATTACAGTGCTTTCCTGAGTTGTGTGAATCATTCTAGCAAATTACCAAATCTGAGAGGGCAGTGGGAACCATGGGATTTGTAGCCACCTGGTAAATTGTGCAGGTCACTGGTGAACCCCAGAATTTGCAGCTGGTATATGAAATGAAGGGAGTCTATGGCAATGAAGCCAATCTGGGAAATCTGCCTTAACTCCAGTAGTTAGCATAGATAGGATTTACATCACAGAATTTAATGTAAATAAGGAGCAGAAAGTTGGCAAAATTATGTTTGGAAAACAGTAAGAGAGGAGGAAATCAGCATAGACCAAATCTTGGCATGGGGTCGGGTGGGGTGTGTGTGCAAAATATGAAGCTTGAATGTTTTTTCTAAGTGTAATGGGAAGCCTGTGAAGTATTTTAAGCAGATGAGTAATAGAAATAGAATTATGGCTAAAGCATTACCCTGGATGCTATATAGAAAAATAATGCAAATTAGTTGGAAGTTACAATGATCCTCTTGGTGAAGATAATCCAGGTGTGGATTTGCATGGACAGACAGTAGAAATGGAGATATTGGAACTTATTCTGGTGTTTGAACCTACAGGGCTTGCAGGTCCATTGGTTACAAAGGAGAGGGATTGAGATGAACCAGGGGGTTATTCTGAAGTATTGGCTTTAAAGTAGTAACCAGTCACATGGGAAAGGATAGAGGAACCAATCTATTAGGAGAGGTGGAGAGAATTTTGTGTTCTTAAAATAGCTTATTATGGTAGCAGCGTAATGAGTCCCACACAGATGTCTGCATCCTGACCCCTGGAATCTATGAATATATTAGTTAATATAGCAGAGGGGAATTCAGGTTGCAAATGAAACTGAGGTTGCTTAGAAACAAGGATATTAGATATGACCTTAGAAATAGGGATATTATCTGGATGGGCCCAGTGTAATCTTAAGGTTCTTTAAAAGTGGAAGAGAGAGGAGTGGAGATATAGCACAGTGAGAAGGACTCAGCTTGATGATGTTGACTTTGAAAACCGAGGAAGGGGCCCATAGTCAAGGAGAGCAGGTGGCTTCCAGGAGCTGGAAAAGGCAAGGAAATAGGTTACTTCATACTGGCTCCAGAAGGGGATGCTGCCCCACTGAAACACTGATTTTAGTCCCAGGGAAACTTAAGATAGAGTTCCAGTCTACAGAAATATAATATAATAAATTTGTGTGGTTTTAAATTGGTAAATTTGTGGTAATCTGCTACAGCAGCAATAAGAAACGAATACACCTATTTCATTCAGTTAGGGGTTGTCGGAAAGAACTGATCAGTCTTTAGTTCAGAAAAGAGGTTGGATATAGAGATGTAGATATGAGGGTCAAGGATATATTGACAAAGGCAGATAGGCAGAAAGATTCCATTTTAGATAATATATGTGATAGATGCAGTTTTGTATTATGAATGTCAAATATTACACAATTACTTTGTAGTTACAATGGGTGAATGTCAAGAGATGTGTGTAAAATCTTATTTAATTCCTCATACATCCTTTATATTGTGAATTATTTTGTTGAAAAGTATTAAAAATCATACTTATAAATATTTTATATTTTTCATTTGGCACATTATTTAACATTTCAAAATTTGGTGTAAGAAAAATAATTAACATATATGGAGGACAAAACAGAAATTTTTTTAAAGGATATATTCTATTACAGGAAAACTGGAAAGTCTGTTTTATTCTTTTCTCTCTTCTATATAATTTCATATTACTGAAAATTACTGAAAAAGTTCCAAAAGAGCACAGATTAAGTACAAGAATAAACAACTTTCTGTATGCCAAACAAGAACTTTCTCTCAAGGATCACAAAATATAATTATTATTGCTTTTGTTTACCAGTTCTGGACTCTGCCATGTCAATTATTTTGAAATTTACAAATATTTGAGATTTACATGGAATAAAAGTTATTCCATGTAAATTGTCAGCAATTAGAGTTGGTTTCCCTTTATTTAATAGATCTAGCCTATGTCATCATAGAGTAACGTTATATTTTAACCAGTAAAAATGTTTAACCATTTGTACTTTGAGGATTATCTTCTTTGGCATCAGTAGTACCTCCTTGAGACTATAATGAATTTCTCAGAGCGAATCTTATTCTCTCCAGCTGAAAAGGCTTTGTTATTTATCATGGGTAGTGAAAGGGCTTTTTTTCCTTGAAAAATGATGGGAAAGTGGAGTGAATAAAGCATTGCCAGAGCATACATTTCATAAAAAGAAAGCCAGCTGTGAGAAGAAGCTGGCCCTTTACTGTCAGCTGACAGCTTTCACTGGGATCAGTTAAATTTAAAGACACCATGAAAATTGTGTGACATTGCATTACAATGCTTTTAGACCTCTCTTGAATACAAAATGCAGGCTTCATGTAACTTTTCTCTCTCCAAGATAGTGGAGACTATGGCAATGATGTTTCACTGCAGAGCACACTGCCAGTTACTGTTACAGAATCCAAATGCAGCCAAGCAAGAACTGGGTGCAGCTTGTTTTCAATTGTATTTTTTACACAGTAATGTTTTAGAGAGTGACTTTCTTTTACACTAAGAATTAGCTGTTTTATGGCTATTTTACCCCTACCCAGTGGCATTATTTATGTTCTATCAAATTTTACCATCCTTATTTAAGTCTTTTCAGCATTTGCAAAAAATCCTGCAATATTCAAGAATGGGGAATTTCTGGTGAAAAAGTAAGTGTGACTTTAATCACCCTCATTTGTAATGAGAGCTCTGCTTTAATGAAAAGTAAATTCTCACTGCGTTTTACTCATGGTTCTGGAATATCTTCATGTTATGAAAGTAAAAACATACTCCTCACCTTCCTAAAGAGGTGAGCTTTCCTTGATCTCTTCTGGACAGAGGTAATTTTCTGTTTATTTGTGTTGGTTCGTTGTAAAATAATACAATATTTAAAGCACATATTAAAGTGTACAATTTGGAAAGCTGGGATATAGGTATAAATTTATTTAACTTAAATCACCACAATCAAGACATTGAGCTTATCCATAAACCCCCAGAGTTTCCTCATGCTTCCCTCCGGCCCTCCACACCCTCCCCAGGCAGCCAGTGATCTGCTTTGTCAAGTTGGACACTTAGCATGATTTTGAATTTTAGAGAAAAGAAAGCATAGAGTGTCTTTTATTTTGGCCTCATTTTTTCCTCTCAGAATAATTATTTTGAGATTCATTATGTTGTGGTATGAATCGATAGTTAATTTATTCCTACTGTGTAGTATTTATTCTATGGAAACCTTACAATCTGTGTGTCCATTCATATACAGAAGGATATTACAAATAAAGTTGCTATGTGATTACCGCTTGCATTTGGCCAGTGATTAACGATGTTGAATATGTTTTCATGGGTTTGTTGGTCATCTAGTGTCTTTGGGAAAGTGTCCTAATTTTTTTTTAATTGGATAGTATGACTCACAAGAGCTTTCATTAAGAGTTTGAACTTTTAGAGTTCTTTCTAAAGAACGTATTCTGGATATCAGCTTTTTATGAGACACATGGTATGCAAATATTTTCTACCAGTCTGTGGCTTATCATTTCAGTTAAGCATGAAGGAAGAATAAAGAAGTGTCAATTTTCTTTTTGTTGTTGTTGTTTCACCAAGAAATTCTACAAGAATCCATCCTTGCCTGAGTAGGAATCATTTGTAATTTTATTACATCAAGTTAACAACTATAATTATAGAATTAGATAGTTAGAAGTTATAAATTGTTTAGCAACAGAGTACATTTTTGATCTCTGAAATCTAAGCATCTTAAAAGATTTCTTACTTTAAATAATTCTTCTAAGAATAATTTTACAACAGCAGAAAAGAGAACAGGATTTTGCATTTATTTATATAAGCTTCCGCATTTAATAAGAAATAAGACTGGTATTTGGGGAATGTTCTCAATTAATACCTATCAGCTCTAACTTGAAGTTGAATTTTGTTTGCACTTCCATAGATGCAAGAGGAAAAACAAGATATTCTTTCTTTCTTTGAGATTATTTTTCAGTATCATCATTTTCAAGGTTAAGCAATGAATTTCCACTATTAAGAAAGCAGGCCTAAAACACTTAAACTTACATTTCCTGTAGGAAAAGTGAATGTCAGAATAGATTGTGTTTCTAAATAGAAATTAAGGCATTTAATGTTTGCTTCTATATCAGGAATCATTTATGTGAAAGAAACAGAAATATATGCAGATGAGTCTATGTCAAATACTTTAAGTAAACTGACAGATACATGAAACTTAGGGGCAGGAACCTTAGCAAGACCTTAGAAGAAACAGAAAGTGTCAACCTTCAGAAAAATTAATGCACCTATTTATTATTTTCTCTTACACACTAGGACCAAATAATCTACTTCCTAATCTCAAATGAACATCTGTTTATTCATTTTTTGTTTCTGCTAATAAGCTTCCTCTATATGCTTTTTGGCCAGTATAGTCCCAGGGTTGGGACCCCAGTATGGCAACCTTAGTACTTGAGCCAACATAACTTATATGACTGGGTTTCATACATAACTGAAACCAGTTTCTTCATATCTCAACTCTTAGTTCTTGAGAGCAAGTCAGTATATCTTTGTTCTAGTTTCAGCAAGATACATCTCTGATGCTGTCAGTCATGGACAAGGCAGAAGGTGGTATGGGGGATTTAGACATGTTGTCTGACTATACAGCTGGTATTGTGAGCAGTGACTAGCTAAGAGAAAGGAATGGATAGATCAAGAAGAGGTAAGTATTCTTAAGAGTAGGGACAAGTTTAATGTAATATTTTAAGAACTATCTACTACAGGAATAATGCCAGCAACTTAAAAATGTACTAACGTATTCTCCCATATTGAATTGACAAAAGTTGTTTACACTTTTGTTGTTTATTTCTCATTCTCTTAATCCTTTCCTCCTTCTTGGTAGCCGGTTCAATTGGGATGGAAATCAACATGTTACATCAAAGGGTTGGCTTTTGCCCAAATCACTGAAACCTCACCTGGGAGAAAAAGCAGGAAGGTCAGTACAGGAAAAAATAAGAAAACCATGAATGTGTGTATCAGCTTGCCATACTGTGCTAACTTGCCAAAATTATACATAATATTTAATAAAATAATAACATCTTTGCATTTTCTGTTCCTTTCAAATTTATCTCCAAATGTTTTTCATTTCCTGTGGTATACTAGCATTTCCTCATAGTATCTTTCAGGAAATAAACTACCCATAAGAAAATAAACTGAATGGCATTGAGAAGTCTCTTATTCTACTTATTTATTTAAAGCTGAAAATATATTATGGTGGTAGAAAACAATGCCTTGTTAAGTGAATATGTGACTTTTTCACTTCTATAATTTCACTGAAGTGTAGTTAAAGAACCTTCTG
The DNA here is from genome assembly GCA_029783875.1 of Phataginus tricuspis. Classification (NCBI taxonomy): domain Eukaryota; kingdom Metazoa; phylum Chordata; class Mammalia; order Pholidota; family Manidae; genus Phataginus; species Phataginus tricuspis. The sequence goes on along the minus strand of JAQQAC010006877.1, from coordinate 4,898,448 downwards.
AAAAACAGCTAATATAGAATAAGATGAAAAATCATATTAATCAATGTCAAAAAACATATATTCTTGATGTATATATATTGTTGGCAATCTATGCCATTTCAAGTGAATGTAGAAATTCTCAACTCTGTAAAGACCATTTACAGATAGGAGAGTAAGTTCACATCAACTCATGAAAAGTACTATGGTCTATTTCCATTATTATTAAATTTTTGGCACTTTTACTTCTGTGAAAGTACCTGTCTAATCTCATAGTTTACTGTAACTCAGTCTCCTTATATTGTAAGGATAACATCATTTTTAATGTTGGAAGACACTTAGAATAGATTTCAGGTAAGCATAGATTAGATTAAATAGCCAATTCATATTTTATAAAGCATTGTGTCTTTCTGTTGGATTTTTATGCTTTAAAATAAAAATATGCTATATACAGTAATGAAAATATCAAAAAAATTATTACTATAATTGTATTATTAGATATGGCATAATCAAAAAATTATTACTATAATTGTATTATTAGATATGGCATAATCAATCTCTTTTAAGTTACTGATGCAAAACAAGTTGAACAATCCAAATTATTTATCTTAATAATTTTATTCAGAATGAATTTATCAAATCTCATGATATTTGAAATATGAAGTATGAATTCGGTACTAATTAAATAATAAGATTAAATATTTTATTATTTTAAACAATTTTGTAAATCTTAAAAACCAGCAGTATGGTATGGTGGAAGAACTCTGGATTGAAAGCATGAGCTGTATTCAAAACTTTTTTCATCAATTTATTACTATGTGACTGAACAAGAGATGCATCCGGTCTTGAGATCCCAGTTTGTTAATTTATAAATTAGGAGTACTACCATATCTCTTCACTTCAAATATACATTCTTTCAATGTCTCTGATACTGGCATGGAGATTACATAACTCAAAATCAATTTAGTTTACAGGCTGAGTATTAAGTTTTGTGAGGTTGTTGTTCCTGTGATGAATTGAATTATGGATTGAAGATACCTGTTTATTTGATTTTTAATTGAGTTAATTTACTTGTATCAGTTTTAGTAGAAATTGTCAAATTTAATGGAATAAATAAAACTTGGAGAGATACATAAGTGTGATTTCAAAGGAGTATTGCTTAGGTCTTGACTATATGTCAAAACTTACCAGCTGGGTTACAAATTGAAATTGAAATTAAATGAAAGGAAAACAAACTCAAAATTAAAATCTAAAATAAAGTTTTTCAAATATGAAGTGGGAGCAAAACTGCAGATATTCCCCAACCCACCCAGTCATATAAACATGGATGGAACTAGAGGGTATTATGCTCAATGAAATAAGTCAGGCAGAGGAAGACAAATACCAAATGATTTCCCTCATTTGTGGAGTATAACAACAAAGCAAAACTGAAGAAACAAAATAGCAGCAGACTTACAGACTCCAAGAAGGGACTAGTGGTTACCAAAGGGGAGGGGTGGGGGAGGGCATGAGGGAGGGAGGGAGAAGGGGATTGTGGGATATCATGATTAGTGCACATGGTGTGTGTGGGGTCACAGGGAAGACACTGTAGCTCAGAGAAGACAAATAGGGACTCTGTAGAATCTTACTTCACTGATGGACAGTGACTGCAATGGAGTATGGGAGGGACTTAATAATAAGGGTGAATGTAATAACCACATTGTTTTTCTTGTGAAACCTTCATAAGAGTGTATATCAATGATACCTTAATAAAAAAAATACTTTGAACTAAGTCTAAGTGAATACTATACATAGAGATGTATACAAATGTCTTAAGTATTAAAGAAAATGATGTATTTCTTGTAGCAATATAAGAAAACAGAACTTTTTCTTACTGAGCAGTCAATCCCATAAATATATAAATAAGTATGATAATATAAAGGAGAGGCACACATTTTAGATACAAGACAATAGTGAGATCTGCTACTTCTGGTCAAGGTGGAGTAAGAATACAGTTGCCGAAAAACGAAAACAAAAATCAGACAAAATATCTGAAAAACAACACTAAAGGCATTGGGTATCAAGAAATGACAGATAAGGGATGGGGAACAAGGTGGTGACCCCCTTCCAGGCCATTGTAGAAGGAGGAGAAATACAGACAGAGCGAGAAGTCTTGGGAAGCAATGGTGGGCAGAATGTGCAGGACAGAGTACTACAGAAAAGACAAAAAAGAGATCGATACAGAGAAAGAAGTTCATGTACATTCAGAAAGTGTTCCCTCATATATTCAGTTGATTACTGATCAGAGCATGAAATAAAGACCCTACCTGGTGCCAGGGAAAGAACCACTCCAAAATATAACAGGTAACAGTATCTGGCACTTAAGGAGGATGTGGAATAAGGTCTGTTCTTAAAAACAAAAGTAGATGACTTTATAATTAGGGGGTATTGGTCACAGTTTCAAGCAGAATTTAGCTGCAAATGTGGGAAAAAAATTAATCCTAGATTAAACACAGCTCTAGTCCTGCCTAACAAAGTTTATGAGCAAGATTGAAAAAATAAAATTATTGCCAAAAAGCTTAACCATGTCCCAGAACAAAGCTGAAGAACAAAGTAATATAAAACCACTCAGTAGACTTCTGGGAATATGGCGTCTTGAACGGACTAGCAGAAAAATTCCTCCCAACATTATATTTATTCACGAAAATACAGCAAATACAACTATCCCTAAAAGAGAGACCAGAATACACAGGAAAGTGCACAGCGTACAGCTACACCTGTGAGAACTTGGCAGCCGGTGAGACGGACGGGCGGCGATCCGGTGGGACCGAGCGCTCTCCCCCCCAGAGCTCCAGCGGCCAGACACGCCGGACAGAGGACTCGGCATCCGGCGAGGCGGGACGAAAACACGATCCAGTGAGACGAGAGCGCCCCTGCACCCCAGCACTCCGACGGGAGTCTCGGCAAGGCGGGTAAGGTACGGAGCCGCGAGCAGACCGAGCGCTCCTCTCCCCCAGCGCTCCGGCGGGAGGAGAGAATTCAGAGCCGGGAGCCAGGGGAAGTCTGAGCCCCGAGCGCCCCTCCACCCCAGCACTCCGGCGGGAGTTCCGGCAAGGCGGGTAAGGTACGGAGCCGCGAGCGGACCGAGCGCCCCTCTCCCCCAGCGCTCCGGCGGGAGGAGAGGATTCAGAGCCAGGAGGGAGTGGAGATCTGCGGTGTAGCGGAGATTGGAGGGACAGAGGGCACAGGGTCCCAGCCGGGAACGTGCAAGTTGCCCGCGGCAGGCTCCGGGAAGGAAAAAGAAAGGAGAAAAAGGGGAAGAAAAGCGCGCGCTCTACCCCAGCGGTCTTAAAGAGACAGGAGCTCAGTAGAGGGGCCGGATAGCCCCGCGAACTGAGCCCAGCACGCTGGGAGTCCTGGGGAGCTTTGGACCCCGTAGCTGGCGACTGGGAAAGAGTGCCTGCCATTGAGACCCTCACGGAGATCAACAGCTTCCCATTGTTTCCAACCCAGCTAGAACTATAGTGGCGCTGGAATAGTGGAGCAACAGCGCCACCTACAGCACTCGCGCAGAACCCACGCCCGGTGGCTTTTTTTTGTTGTTGTTTTTTTTTGTTTTTTCTCCCCTTTCTTTTCCTTTTTTTCTTTCCCTCTCTTTCAACAGCCTCCCATCCATTCTCACCCGGCCACAGATTTAAAGGGCCGTGTGGAGCGACGTGGCCGTGGCTCTGGAATAGCGGAGCAATAGCGCCACCTACAGCATTCGCACAGAAACCACCCCGGTGGGCTTTTTGGTGTTTTTTTTTTGTTTTGTTTTGTTTTGTTTTGTTGTTGTTCTTGCTGTTTTCTTTTAGGTGTTGCTGCCTTTTCTTTTTCTTTCTTTTCTTTTCCCTTCTCTCTCTCTCCTTATACTTTTATATTATTAGTAGAAATCTCTTTTTTTTCTTGTCTCTCCTTTCTTATCTCTCCTTGCTACCAACAACCAATTCTACAGTCATGAGAAGACAGAAGAATATGATACAGACAAAGCTTCAGACAAACACCACGCCAGAGAAAGAATCTGGAGAAATGGACATTCACAGTCTTCCAGAAAAAGAATTCAGAATAAAAGTCATAGCCATGCTGACAGATCTACAGAAAAATGTGCAAGAGCTGAGGGAGGAAGTGAGGGAAGTGAGGAAAGACAATGCAGAAATGAAACAAGCCATCGAAGGGCTCAACAGCAGATTGAATCAGGTTCAAGACACGATCAAGGAATTACAAGACAGGGACCAGGAATACAAAGAAGCTGAGGCAGAGAGAGATAAAAGGATCTCTAAGAATGAAAGAATATTAAGAGAACTCTGTGACCAATCGAAGCGTAGCAATATTCGCATTATAGGAGTACCAGAGGAAGAAGAGAGAGAAAAAGGGATAGAAAGTGTCTTTGAAGAAATAATTGCCGAAAACTTCCCCACGCTGGGGAAGGAAATAGTCTCACAGTCCACGGAAGCCCACAGATCTCCCAACACAAGGGACCCAAAGAAGACAACACCAAGACACATAATAATCAAGATGGCAAAGATCAAAGACAAGGACAGAGTATTAAAGGCAGCTAGAGAGAGGAAAAAGATCACCTACAAAGGAAAACCTATCAGACTGTCATCAGACTTCTCAACAGAAACCTTACAGGCCAGAAGAGAATGGCATGATATATTTAACGTAATGAAACAGAAGGGCCTCGAACCAAGAATATTGTATCCAGCACGATTATCATTTAAATATGACGGAGGGATTAAACAATTTCAAGATAAAGGAAAGTTGAGAGAATTTGCCACCCATAAACCACCACTACAGAATATCTTAAACGGACTGATCTAGAAGGGAACATCCCTAAGACTAAAAAGATGTCACCAGAGAAAATAAAAGCATAGCAAAGAAAGCAGACCACCCAAATACTAACTAAAGGCAAAGAATAAAACACCTAATATATAAAGAAAAGAGGAGGAAGAATAGGAAGGGAGAGATAAAGAAACATCAGACGGCGCACACAATAACTTAGCAAGAAAGTTAAGTTAGATTCTTAGATAGTAAAGAAGCAACCCTTGAACCTTTGGTAACCACGAATCTAAAGCCTGCAATGGCAATAAGTACATATCTATCAATAATCACCCTAAATGTAAATGGACTGAATGCACCAATCAAAAGACACAGAGTAACAGAGTGGATAAAAAAGCAAGACCCATCTATATGCTGCTTACAAGAGACTCACCTTAAACCCAAAGATATACACAGACTAAAAGTGAAGGGATGGAAAAAAATATTTCAAGCAAACAACAAAGAGAAAAAAGCAGGTGTTGCAGTACTTGTATCAGATAAAATAGACTTCAAAATGAAGAAAGTAGCAAGAGATAAAGATGGACATTACATAATGATAAAGGGGTCAGTCCAACAAGAAGATATAACCATTATAAACATATATGCACCCAACACAGGAGCATCAGCATATGTGAAACAAATACTAACAGAAGTGAAGGAGGAAATAGACAGCAATGCAATAATTCTAGGAGACTTTAACACGCCACTCACTCCAAAGGATAGATCAACCAGGCAGAGGATAAGTAAAGACACAGAGGCACTGAACAACACACTAGAACAGATGGACCTAACAGATATCTACAGAACTCTGCACCCAAAAGCAGCAGGATACACATTCTTCTCAAGTGCACATGGAACATTTTCCAGAATAGACCACAT
>JAQQAC010006877.1:4753308-4887757 GCA_029783875.1 Phataginus tricuspis | reverse complement strand
CCCCTATGTTTATTGCAGCACTATTTACAATAGCCAAGAAATGGAAGCAACCTAAGTGCCCATCAGTAGATGAATGGATTAAGAAGATGTGGTACATATACACAATGGAATATTACGCAGCAATAAGAAAGAAACAAATCCTACCATTTGCAACAACATGGATGGAGCTAGAGGGTATTATGCTCAGTGAAATAAGCCAGGCCGAAAAAGACAAGTACCAAATGATCTCACTCATATGTGGAGTATAAGAACAAAGAAAAAATAAATAAATAAATAAATAAATAAATGAAGGAACAAAACAGCAGCAGACTCACAGAACCCACGAATGGACTAACAGTTACCAAAGGGAAAGGGACTGGGGAGATGGATGGGAAGGGAGGGATAAGAGGGTAAAAGGGGCATTACGATTGGCAGACATAGGGTGGGGGGGCACGGGGGGTAATGTACAGCTCAGAGAAGACAAGTAGCGATTCTCATCTCACTACGCTGATGGACAGTGACTGTGGTGGGGTTGGTGGGGGGGACCTGGTGATGGGGGGAGTTCAATCATCACGGTATTGCCATGTAATTGTAGGTTAATGATACTAAAATAAAATAAATTATTAAAAAAAAAAAAAAAAAAAAAAAACCACTCAGTAAACATCAAGGTAAAATTCACAATGTCTGGTACCCAAACAGAAATGATCAGGTATGCAAAGAAGTAGGAAAATAGAAAGTGTAATGAGGAGAAAATCAAAACTGACCCAGTAATTACACAGATGATAGAATTTGTGGAAAAGGAAACATTAAGCAATAATTACGATATACCTTTTGTCCACCTTGGTTAATGTGGTATCTAACATGTTCCCCATGTCCAAAGTTACTGTTTTTCTCTTGATAATTCATATCATGTTGATATATGTTGTTGATTTATATTTCTGATGTGTTTCTTATTATGGATAAATTGTCATAATTTTTAACATTCAAAATGAAAAAAAAAACATATTCTCCAAAGACACAAAATTAACTTTGATATATATTTCACTAAATGCACTTAACTAGTTATTCATGTTTTTAAGCATCACTAGGTTTGAAAAAGAGGGGGAAAATTTTCCTTTTGTCCCTTTGACTTCTGATTTTGGGTATGGAGAGCAAAAGTCTCTCCCTCCTGATTATCTGCATAGTATAAGCTACTTGATTCTGCCCATTGTTATCTTGTATCAGCTGAGCAACCTTGTATTTAAAATAGACTAAACATGTTGAAGGGAGCAGAGGAAGTCCAATGTGGCGGTGAGAATGTGGGCCTTGGGCTTAGGCTTCCTCAAGTCCCAGATACTCTCTTTACTCTTCCTTTGACTTGAGACGAATTCCATAATCTTTGTAGACAATTCACCTATAAAGTAGAAACTATAAAGTAGAAAATATAAAGTATAATATTTACTTGCTAAAGAGAAGAGATAATATAAAAATGCCTAGCACGAAATTGGTACTCATTAAAAAATGTCAACTTGTAGGGATTTTGGTGCCGATAAAGAACAGAAGTGAACATGAATGGAACTTGAAATTTCTAATAAGGCCGTGTGTTCTTTCTCTGATTGGCTATTATGTGTGCATGTGTATGCATGTATGTGTATTTATAATATAATTTACTGTTCTTTTCAGGAGTTCTAGTTTAAAAACGCACTGTTAGAATGAATGTCTTACCATGGGGAATTTACTACTTGACCCTGCGTTTGGAAAGGGTACAGTAAATCTTATAACTCTTTTTAAGTTTTGCTATTTGGTCCATTGTTAGGAAATTCAATGATGTGTGAATTAAAGTGCTCTATGTAATCTGTAAGGCATTATATAAATATAAACAGTTTTAACAGTATTAATATTTTTCACCAATTAATGAAAACAAATAAATCAAAATTTGTTTTACTTTGGAGCTCCGTAACTCAATAAACAAAGCAACTCCCTGATGAGAATGCTCAACACCAACACACAATTGTTTTTCTTTCCTATTTAATGTGCCACTAGATCCATGGAGTTAATAGTAACAGTGGATGTGTTAAAACTCCACAGTTCTAGGGGAAATAGAGGTTAAATAGTAAACAAAATATTTCACTGACATTGATCTCACAGTCATGTTGACAGTTTCCAAAAAAAAAAATCAGGATCAATGAATAAATCAAACCAACATGACCTCAGAAATGGATTTGATTATCTTTCTTGGAAAGGTTCATTCCTTTAATCTTGCAAGTGTTTTAACAATTCATAGAAAACTATATGTACCTTATTTTCTTCAGCTAGCTCCATAGCCATCTTGGGTGTTTATCCAGAGATAATCGGGTTATGTGAGTGATTGATTATTTTGGCCTCTATATTAGGCAATCTGAAATTTGTATAACTTATTGAATACTTTGGAACAACTTGGTTATATAAGACTGTTGGTAGCTAAAATATATTTAATTCAGAAGATACATTATGGAGACTTAGTCATTCTTTACAATGTTTATCTAAAGATGTCTGCTGGATTAAAAAATTGGTTTCCTCAAATAAAGACTTACAGTTTTATCAAATTATTTATTATTGTCTGATTTTATATGACTATGTTTGTTCATATAATCTGAAGACATTTAGTCAAATAGCATAGTAATTTATACGATAAATATCATGAATACTCATGCTTTGGAATCAAATGTCATTTGCCTAAGACTTCAAATGGCTCATAATTTCAAATTTTGTTTGCATGTATATTTCAGTAAGGTCTCAAACCCCTTCCCTTTAATCAAATATTCATGATTTTAAATTTATAAATATTTAATTAGAAAAATGTATTTATAAGTTACTCTGAAATAAATAGCAATTGTAATAATAAATTCAATTTGCCATCAAAGGGATCTAATCCTAAGGGAAATCCTATAGGAGTTTCATTTGAATTGACTGGCAGGTACCCTGCGAGATTAGAACTGGCATAACATAAACTAGGGGACATTACTTGTGGTGTGGTTTACACATAGTTTCTGATAAAATAAGGCGTTGCTGCTTATTTTTTTCTTTTTGAAAGCTTAGAAATACACATCTTATTTGATATATGGTATATTATTCTGAATTGACTGTAAATACATTATTTAACAAGGAAAAACTAGTTTATTCTGCCATAAACTAAAATGCCTTTCTGTGGTGAAGCCACAAGTTATCATAAAGATGCTTTGAGTTTCAGAACCCAAAAATATTTTTTTAAATGTATAGGTATAAATTTGCATAAAAAATGTTCGTATAGTAGAATGAGAAATTTTTTGAAGTTTCTGTTGGCTATAAAATGTTTAAACATACAATTAAAATATGAAATGGCAACATTCTATAATATTCTGATTATTTTATGATACCGAATGTGTGCTGTGCTAGTTTCCTAGGGCTGTCCTAGTAAATTACACAGAGTAGGTGGTTTAAGACAACAGAAGTGTTTTCTCTCACAATTCTGGAGACTAGAAGTTCTAAATCAAGGTGTTGGCAGGCCCATGCTCTCTAAAGGCTCTAGGGGAGCCTTCATTGATTTTTCTAGCTTCTGGTGACTGCTGGCAATCCTTGGTATTTCTTGGCTTGGCACCATGCCTCCACTGTCACATGGTGATACCTCTGTGTGTCTGTGTCTCTGTGTCCAAATTTCCCTCTTCTTATACGGTTCCAGGTGGATATGACACAAACTTTGAGGGGAAATTATTTAATCCAGGACTTGGACAAACTGAGTTTCAATTATAATACTTACATGAAAGGTCATTCTTCCAGGTTTCTGCTGATTTTATTGATTCATTGTCTTATGTGAGTTTCTAGGGTTTCATTATGTCAATGATAAAATTTATTGTATGTTTGGCAGTGGAGAATAACTATGATGGGAAAAACATGCACGTATGTAAGAAAAAGAATGAGAAATTTAAGTATTGAAACTTATAACTGTGCTTGCAACATAATTACCCAGTATCTTGGAATCTTGGAAGAAAATAAGGCAAATTAATGTAACTATATTATCTTTTCTAGCCTTGGAAACTGATTATCATAACAAAAGAGAAAATATTTTCTTTTTAAGTTTAAAGAAGGAAATTGTAAGATGCTTCTGAATTATATAAATATAAATAAATATAATTTAGATAACCCAATATGTAAGCACTTTTTTCTCTAAATTTGACCTTTTGATAGTCACTTCATCAAATGAAACTGGTCAGACTTTAACATGTACATTGCGCAGTGTCATTGACTGACCTGAGATAGTTTGTATTCATGAGCTTATTGGAAGAAGCTTGTTGCAATTAGCAATTTAAAGAGAGGAGAATTACCCCTGTCAATTATGTCAGCCATAATACATGCAGCTCTGAGGTAGCTAGATGAAAGTTATTTATAAGTCTTGTAAAACACAGCAACAAAATCACTTCATTCCTGGGTGATTGGTATATGCCCTGGCAGATTTGTTTCACTCAGAGTTTTTTGGTGATAAATTTAAAATGTGGTAGTTAATACAGTCACATAAATAACAGCTCTCTGTGGAAGTTTAAGGGTTTTTTTGGTACCACTTTTTAACTATGGGAAAAAAAGGTTTGAAGTCAGAAGAATAATTTTGCTCTAAATGGTCAAGTGAAAATAAAAGAGCAAAAACTAAAAAAAAAAAAAGGTGTTAAAATATCTACAAATGAGAACATTTGGGATTTATTTAATTTATATTATGTCATACAAAGTTTGGTTTACATATGGTATCAAATTATTTCAAAAGCAAAATTTTAACAATTATTTCAATATTTTACAGTAAAGCTCATGTGAATATAGGAAATGGGCACATTTTAAAGTATGCATGAAAAGAACATTATAAATATTGAGGGTCTACAGAGCTTAAATCCCTTGGGTAGTGTTTGTTCACCCATTGAGACCAGTTTAACCATATATATATATATATATATATATATGTATGTATATATATACAAGAAAAAAATCATCAGGTTGAAGGCAGGTTTGGAGACTTAACAAGGCAGGAAAGAATTATGGGCAAGAACCAAAAGAATCAGGAAAATCAGAGATGGGAACATGGTACTTGGGGCCACTTTTCCCCTACATTTATCTGCTAATTCAAAAAGAAGAAACAGAAGCTGTGAAGCTGAATGGAACTTTTTACGCTCTCCTAGGACTAGAAAGGGTTCCTTAATCTTAGCAATACTAAAATCTTGCACTGAATAATACCTTGTTAGGATGCTGTCCTGTGCAATTTAAAATGTTTAATAGCATCCCTGGTCTCCATGTGCTCCATGTTTAACAGCAACAGAAGAGCGAGGCTGCTAAGAGGGGGCTAACAAGACGCTAGTAGAAACATCATTCCTTTATCAAGTTGTGACAGTCAAATTGTCCTCAGGAAATGCTAAATACCTTCCAGAGACAAATTAGCACTTGACAGAGAAGTCATGGGCTAAAAAAACTAAATTTTTAGTTTAGGGCTTTCAAAGGGGGGTTTCCTAGTAAAAGTCCCAGGCTTTTAATTGATACCCAGAAAGGTATTATATATCTAGATAGAAGCATAAAATTGAGTGAAATTGATCCTGGCAGGGTTTAAAGCTCATCATGAAAATAATTTAGATGCCTGAAATGTTATTACATGGTCTGAGATCACCAGTACACCAAAGGTCTGCCAGATACAAACCTAATGCTAACATCATCCTAAACCACAAATTATATTTATAAATTTCCATAGTCACTGTATACCATTTAATCAAACTGAACTAGCGCTCAAGAAGAGTAGACACCATAATCAGAATTCAAGATGAGGCAGGTGTTAGTGGGACTCAGGCAGATAGAGCTCAGGGCCCCGGTCAGGTGCATTCAGGAGGGAACCGGGGTCAAGGCTTCAGAGGAAACAAAGAGCCACATTCTGGACATCTGGAAAATTCAGTCTGAGAAACAAGGGAGTTTTCTGATCCCATCTCGGCCCCTGCAACAATGCCTAGCCAACTGCATGGACTATGGATCCTCCTTTTTGTACTGATAAACCCCTAGGCACTGCAGCCCTAATGGTATCCTTCCTTGGAGCCCCTCCTGATTAGCAGAAGCCTATTTCCTTTTACTCTTTCACTCATTAAAAGCTTTGCTGGTTGGTCCATATGCGTGTCTGTCAGCTTCATTCTTCATCGCCCTCAAGACACAGACCTGGGGAGAATAGGAACATCTCCACTTGTATCATAGACACACTAAAGCCAGGGCTTCACATAATGGAGTGATCATACCAGTGTTTTAAATACACATTCATAATAAATTTGAGCAAATAAAAGGTGAGATTACAAACTGCCAGATAAATGGAAAGCATAAAATTGAAAAAAAAATAGAAGTTCTAGAAATGAATATGTAAACTACAAGTACAGATGTGGAAATTGTGGTCAGAAAACTCTCACAGAGGCATCAGAAATCATAAGCTATGGGAAATAGAAGAGAAGGAATGTGGAGGTTTCTGCTTCTGGTAATGAAGGAAGTACATGGAATGGATTCACCTGCTTTCCTCCCTGCCTGAAGCAGCAACAAAAGAAAAAACAAAAACAAAAAATTAGAAATCAACTATCTTTAAAATAGCGGAAATTAGGCAATGAAGGACATTGGTTATTGAGAGAGAGGAGACAAAGGAGATTCACCGTATAATTGCCCTTACTGCCTGGAGAGAGTTTCCAGGCTCTGGTGCAAAGAAAAGGAATTGATGTGGAGCGCTTGGAACTCCCTAATGAGGAGACGGATCTGAAAGTCCAGGAAAACGAAGGCAGCTAGAGTTTTTAGGACAAGGCAGCTGAAAGAAGAGCGCTACACGGAGATATCTGCAGCCCCATCTTGAGTATCTAGGAGAGTGTTTATCGGTGCATGCCTGTGGGGAAACTACATGAAGTCCGGGAAGCACCAGCTGAATGGATTCCTGGTAACCGTGACTGTTCTCCCACTCCAAACCAGGCCAGAAAGTTTATAGTCCGTGGGGCATTGGGCAGAGCACTCAGGAAGGTCTCACCTCATTAATGGAGAATAGTTAGCTCCAGCCTGAGCATTGCTCCAAACCAGCCTAACAAAAAGAAATGCAAAGTCCAAAAGATCAAACTGCTTTCAAGTACTCAACTGCCTACCAGAACAAAGCAGATGGATATCTACAGAAACAAAAATTGCCAATACCCAACAATGTAAACTGCATGTCTAACCATTCAAGCAAAGTTTTTCTAGAATGCAAAGAATCAGAATAACATCACCCACAATGAGGAGAATAATCACTCAATAAAACCAACACAAGTGAGATGGATGCTGGAATTAGCAGATAAGGGTATTCAAATTCTCCTTTGTTAAAATTGTTGTTATTATTATTCATATGTTCAATATGTTTACATATTATTCATACATAAAGACAAGGAGAATATTAAAAAGACAAATTGAGCTTTCAGAGATGAATGTTATAGTGTCCAAAAGGAAAAATACATTGGATATTATAATTTGGATAATTTGAATAAGGGTAATTTGTCTAATGGCAAATTACACATTGCAGGAGTGAAAAATAGTGAACTTGAACACAACAATATAAAAGGTTTAAGATGACACAGGGGAAAACTAATTTAAAAAATGTAAAGAACATCATTGATCAATGGGATAATGCTTCTAGACACCTCATCAATAAAAGAGGATTGTCCTTCATGGGATAGATCCCCAGGGACAGACAACCATTTCTTATTTAAGCAAATGAAGCATTCTCATTTGTAAGACAGGAAAAAAAAATTTGTTGGAAGACGTATAGGAAGGGTTTCTATTGTCTTCAAGGAATCTTGCTAAACTCTCTCTCCTTTCTCTTTTATGAATGTGGTGTCAAGAAATGTTGTAAGATGCTGTGACCATGAAGGCTGACTAAGGATTGTAGAGAAAACAAAATGGCAAGAACCAGAGTGTTTGATGGTTTTACTGAGAATGAATTAGCAAATTGTCATCCCTTGAGATATGTGATAATGATTTTCTCATTGCTTAAGCCACCTTGAGTAGAGTTCCCTGCTACTTGTGGCTGAAAACATGTTCACATGAATATCAAGTCCATAAACCAGAAACCAAAATCCACAAATGAATCAAACCACTCTGAAAACTTCCAAAGAAACACCCTAAGTAAGTTTTAAATAAGATGTATTTTCTTTACTAGTATCTGTGATACTTCCTAGACAAAAGAAGTAGTTTCTAAAACCCAGAGACCTAATCCCAGTGATTCTTGTCCAACTTAATTTTCCAAAAATTTTTCTAAGTATAGCCCTAGAATAATAACTAAAACACCAATATTATCAAATTGTTCTCTTACATGAAATTCTCCAATGGTTTTGTGCTAATGGAAGCTTTTCCTTAGTTTCCATGCAGGAAAGTTCATGGGTTAATGTACTTCTCTAGTTCTTATTACCCTCTATCAATCAAAATGCTTTATTTTTAAGCTACTAACTTTAGATAATTTAATTAGTACTTTCAATTTTTTACTAATAAAATTGCAGTTATGACCATTTCAAAGACTTCTTGACTTAGCTCTAGTATATGCTGTACTATCTCCCTTAAATTCAGTGTTTAAGCCTGAGATCCTTTATTGATCCTTCAAGAAAACCTTTCTACATGATCATTAAACTACTTGCTGTTCAGCATAAACGTCTTCTGTGCATAGCATGGTATTAATTGTACTACACCATTGATTGTACCTATCCAGATAAATGCTCTTTCCTCTCTTGAGGAAAACCTTCTTGGGGTCAATGGTAGTGAACCATTCTCCATTTTTTATTTCAAAGCCCTAGATTAGTAGTTGGAAGACAGTAATTGTCCAGTTGTTTGTTGAAGGAATGAATGATTTCTACATAAATTTATGTAATGTACTATAATGAAATTATTTGGCTATCTTAGCTTTAATGATAATGACATATTGAGCAAAAATTTTTCTCATTTTGCAAATATCATGTAAAATACAAGAAAAATATTTCAATATATGCAATTTTCTTACATCAAGAATGATTTTGTCAATAAAGTGATAAAAGCTATTAAAAGAAATGGATATCATTAAAATTGTAGAAAACAATTTGGGTTTATAAAGAACTTGATATTTGGTAGTCCTCATATTACATATATGATCTTCGGGCAATTACCTAAGAAATATGAACCTCACTTTCCACATGCATACAAAGGTAAAATTACAACTGTATATATGTTTGTGAGAATAAAATGAGACAATTTATGTTAAAGCCCTCTGTAAATGATTAGCAGCTATACATAAGTTAGCTCTAAACTTAATCAAATCTTATAATCAAAATAATTTGTCATAGGTTGCATCTGCTGTGCTGAGCGGATACATGGTTATCTCCTGGTTTATGTATTTGAGGTAACTTAGCACACTTATGTAGAAGTAAGAAAATAATTTTCTTTGGTACATAAAAAACAAAGCTTTTGAAAGATATCTATATCCCTGCCTTCCTCGCTTTCTCTTCAGACACAAATCAACTCATAGCTTTTATAACTGCTAAATTTTTGACGAAGAAATTATTCAGTCTTATCTGAAGTTATATTTATATCAGATCAGAGGAATTTGTATCATCTTTCTCCTGGGAAGTGGTGACAAAATAGGGAACTGACTCTACAGAAAACAACAAGCTGTTGTTTGCAGATTGGTTCACTAGGCAGCTCATGAACCACACGTGGTGCAGCACTGACATGGATAACCTTAAACGCTTCATAATCATTGTGTTAAGAAATGTAGCTGAAAAATGAAAACATGTAGACTTTGTAAGTTATGTACTGCAGCAGCGGTGTCCAGCATAACTTTTGCAAAGATGGAAATGTTCTATATTTGTGATGTCCTAAACACCTGAATTAAGGCAAATGTGACTGAAGAACTACATTTTAATTTAATTTAATTCAATGCATTTAAATATCACATGATTCAAGTAGCTACTATATTATACAGGAGAGATCTAGGAATTAATTTGAGGAAAGAAAAACAAGTCCGCTCAGCTTGAAAATCAGCAAGAAATCCATCATACATGCACCACTGAGCTCTCAATGAAGAGAATTTGAAAGTCATACATAAACAAGCCACAGGCTCCCAGACTATTTCAGAACTGCTAATAACAAGTAGACATGTGATGAATAGACTTGGGTTTAAAAATTATTTTCAGTATATATGTTCAAAAACTAAAAATAGTTTTGAGAATAGTGCCTGTGCTAAAAAAAAAAGGATGGAATTAAAAAAGGGATTGCAGTAAAATACAGGAAAAAGGAACACAGACAGGAATAAAACAAAAGGAGTGATGAACAGAAGCTAATTTGGACCTGCCAAAGATATCTAAGAACCCTAACCATAAAGTCTTGCGATCAAGATAGGAAAACAACCTGTGTGTTAGAGTGGTAACTCAGAGGTTGGGAAGAAAGCTACTGCAATGGTAATGACTATATTACAGCAGGAAGTGTAAAGAATAACATTAGGAATGAGAAGAGGTCCAATGTTAAGCAGGACTGCCATGTATAATTGTCCAGGTTGTGGCCTATACAGGTACTTGTCTGAGGGCAAATAAGGGCTGAAATTCAGCTGATCCTCTAAGTACGGAGTAAGGAGACCAGCTTTCAGACAGCATTTATTGAAGAAAAGATGCCATTTTCTAATTTTTCCATCCCAAAGCAGTCTCATTTATAATCCTTTCCATGTATGGGCCTTATTTCTATATTTTCTCAAAGGCATTATGTGCATTTAAGCAGAAGCTCCAAAACAAAGATTCCACAATTCATTACAGAAGTAACACAAGTGGAGGGTGATACCTGACTGCATGAAAGGAATAAGGAGAGAGGTATGACAGATGTAGTTTTTGCATCTAAGTGATTTGAACCATCTTAGATTTATTTAAACAGAAAAAATTAGGAGCAAACTAGGGGTGACACATCTGTAATTATGATTTTAGTGTAATATCTATTTCTCTTTTGTTCTGAAGATGTTGTTTCACTTAGGAAGCCTCAAGTTACAATCGTCTCATAAATGTGAGACAGTTGGGTCCGGGCCATGGAAACTAATTACTTTTCTTGCATTTGCAGGTAACTAAGATATATCTATTATCTTTTTCATGACTAGATGTAAAATAAGAATAATTACCATAATTCACAACTAAGAGGATAATTCTTTTTTTAACATTTTTTATATTTATTTATTTACAATTTATTATGGTATCATTAACCTACAATTACATGTGCAATAGTATGGTGATTAAACTACCCCCTTCATCAGATCCTCCCCACCAACCCCAATACAGTCACTGTCCATCAGCATAGTGAGATACTATAGAGTCACTACTTGTCTTCTCTGAGTTGTACTGCCCTCCCCGTGCCCCCCTCTACCTTGCATCTGGTAATCATAATACCTCTTTTACCCTCTTATCCCTCCCTTCCCACCCATCTTCCCCAGTCCCTTTCCCTTTGGTAACTATTAGTCCGTTGTTGTCTGTGAGTCTGCTGCTGTTTTGTTCCTTCATTTTTTTTCTTTGTTCTTACTTCACATATGAGTGAAATCATTTGATACTTGTGTTTTTTGGCTTTACTTATTTCACTGAGCATAATACCCTCTAACTCCATCCATGTTGTTGCAAATGGTAGGATTTGTTTTCTTCTTATGGCTGAATAATATTCCATTGTGTATATGTACCACATCTTCTTAATCCATTCATCTACCGATGGACACTTAGGTTGCTTCCATTTCTTGGCTACTGTAAATAGTGCTGCAATAAACATAGGGGTGCATCTGTCTTTTTGAAACTGGGCTGCATTCTTAGGGTGAATTCCTAGGAGTGGGATTCCTGGGTCAAATGGTATTTCTATTTTGAGTTTTTTGAGGAACCTCCATACTGCTTTCCACAATGGTTGAACTAGTTTACATTCCCACCAGCAGTGTAGGAGGGTTCCCTTTTCTCCACATCCTCGCCAACATTTGTGGTTGTTTGTGTTTTGGATGTTGGCCATCCTCACTGGTGTGAGGTGCTATCTCTTTGTGGTTTTAATCTGCATTTCTCTGATGACCAGCGATGTGGAGCATCTTTTCATGTGCCTGTTGGCCATCTGAATTTCTTCTTTAGAAAAGTGTCTATTCATGTCCTCTGCCCATTTCTTAATTGGGTTATTTGCTTTTTGTTTGTTAAGGTGCGTGAGTTCTTTGTATATTTTGGATGTCAACCCCTTATCAGATACATCATTTATGAATATATTTTCCCATACTGTAGGATGTCTTTTTGTTCTACTGATGGTGTCCTTTGCTGTACAGAAGCTTTTCAACTTGACATAGTCCCACTTGTTCATTTTTGCTTTTGTTTCCCTTGCCCGGGGGGATATGTTCATGAAGAAGTCGCTCATGTTTATGTCCAAGAGATTTTTGCCTATGTTTTTTTTCTATGAGTTTTACGGTTTCATGACTTACATTCAGGTCTTTGATCCACCTTGAGTTTACCTTTGTGTATGGGGTTAGACAGTAGTCCAGTTTCATTCTCTTACATGTAACTCTCCAGTTTCTCCAACACCAGCTGCTGAAGAGGCTGTCACCTCCCCATTGTATATCCAAGGCTCCTTTATCAAATATTAATTTACTGTAAATGTTTGGGTTAATGTTTGGATTTTCTATTCTGTTCCACTGGTCTGTGGGTCTGTTTTTGTGCCAGTACCAAATTGTCTTGATTACTGTGGCTTTGTAGTAGAGCTTGAAGTGAGGGAGTGTAATTCCCCTTGTTTGATTCCTCCTTCTCAGGATTGCTTTGGCTATTCGGGGTCTTTTCTGGTTCCATATGAATTTTAGAATTATTTGTTCCAGTTCATTGAAGAAAGCTGTTGGTAGTTTGATAGGGATTGCGTTGAATCTGTAGATTGCTTTAGGTAGTATAGCCATTTTGACAATATTTATTCTTCCTAGCCAAGAGCATGGGATGCATTTCCATTTGTTAGTGTCCTCTTTAATTTTCCTAGGAATATCTTGTAGTTTTCAGAGTACAGGTCTTTCCCTTCCTTCGTTAGGTTTATTCCGAGGTATTTTATTCTTTTTGATGCAATTGTGAATGGAATTGTTTTTCTGATTTCTCTTTCTGCTAGTTCATCATTAGTGTATAGGAAAGCAACAGATTTCTGTGTGTTAATTTTATATCCTGCAACTTTGCTGAATTCAGATGATATTAGTTCTAGTAGTTTTGAGTGGAGTCTTTAGGGTTTTTTAGGTATGGTATCATGTCATCTGCAAATAGTGACAATTTGACTTCTTCTTTACCAATCAGGATGCCTTGTATGTCTTTGTTTTGTCTGATTGCCGTGACTAGTACCTCCAGTACTGTGTTGAATAACAGTGGAGAGAGTGGGCATCCCTGTCTTGTTCCCGATCTGAGATGAAAAGCTTTCAGCTTCTCTCTGTTAAGTATGATGTTAGCTGTGGGTTTGTCATATACGGCTTTTATGATGTTGAGGTACTTGCCCTCTATACCCATTTTGTTGAGAGTTTTAATCATGAATGGATGCCGAATTTTGTCAAATGCTTTTTCAGCATCTATGGAGATGATCATGTGGTTTTTGTTCTTCTTTTTGTTGATGTGGTGGATGATGTTGATGGATTTTCGAATGTTGTACCATCCTTGCATCCCTGGGATGAATCCCACTTGATCATGGTGTATGATCCTCTTCATGTATTTTTGAATTTGGTTTGATAATATTTTGTTGAGTATTTTTGCATCTACGTTCATCAGGGATATTGGTCTGTAATTTTCTTTTCTGGTGAGGTCTTTACCCGGTTTTGGTATTAGAGTGATGCTGGTTTCATAGAAAGAGTTTGGAAGTATTCCCTCCTCTTCTATTTTTTGAAAATCTTTAAGGAGAATGGGTGTTATTTCTTCTCTATATGTCTGGTAGAATTCAGAGGTGATTCCTTCAGGTCCGGGTGTTTTGTTCTTGGGTAGTTTTTTGATTACGGATTCAATTTCGTTGTTGGTGATTGGTCTGTTTAGTTTTTCTGTTTCTTGCTTGGTCAGTCTTGGAAGGCTGTATTTTTCTAAGAAGGTGTCCATTTCTTCTAAGTTTTGCAGCTTGTTAGCATATAGATTCTCATAATATTCTCTTATAATTCTTTGTTTTTCTGTGGGGTCTGTCGTTATTTTTCCTTTCTCATTTCTGATTCTGTTTATGTGTGTAGATTCTCTTTTTTTCTTAATGAGTCTGGCTAGGGGTTTATCTATTTTGTTTATTTTTTCAACGAACCAACTCTTGGTTTCATTGAGTTTTTTCCTATTGTTTTATTCTTCTCAATTTTATTTATTTCTTCTCTGATCTTTATTATGTCCCTCCTTCTACTGACTTTGGGCCTCATTTGTTCTTCTTTTTCCAATTTCAGTAACTGTGTCTTTAGACTATTCATTTGGGAATGTTCTTCCTTCTTTAAATAGGCCTGGATTGCAATATACTTTCCTCTTAGAACTGCCTTTGCTGTGTCCCACAGAAGTTGTGGCTTTTCGTTGTTGTTGTCATTAGTCTCCATATATTCTTTGATTTCTGTTTTGATATGGTCGTTAACCCATTGATTCATTAGGAGAATGTTGCTAAGTCTCCATATATTTGTGAGCCTTTTTGATTTCTTCCTAAATTTATTTCTAGTTTTATACCTTTGTGATCTGAGAAGTTGGTTGGTAGGATTTCAATATTTTTGAATTTACTGAGGTTCTTTTTGTGGCCTAGTATGTGGTCTATTCTGGAAAATGTTCCATGTGTACTTGAGAAGAATGTGTATCCTGCTGCTTTTGTGTGCAGAGTTCTGTAGATATCTGTTAGGTCCATCTGTTCTAGTGTGTTGTTCAGTGCCTCTGTGTCTTTACTTATTTTCTGTCTGGTTGATCTGTCCTTTGGAATGAGTGGTGTGTTAAAGTCTCCTAAAATGAATGCATTGCTGTCAAGTTCCTCCTTTAATTCTGTTAGTATTTGTTTCACATATGCTGGCACTCCTGTGTTGGGTGCATATATATTTATATTAGTTATATCTTCTTGCTGGACTCCTTTATCATTATGTAATGTCCTTCTTTATCTCTTGCTACTTTCTTCATTTTGAAGTCTATTTTGTCTGATACAAGTACTGCAACACCTGATTTTTTCTATTTTTTTGCATGAAATATCTTTTTCCATCCCTTCACTTTTAGTCTGTGTATATCTTTGGTTTTGAGGTGAGTCTCTTGTAAGCAGCATATAGATGGGTCTTGCTTTTTTGTCCACTCTGTTACTCTGTTTCTTTTTATTGGTGCATTCAGTCCATTTACATTTAGGGTGCTTATTGATAGATATGTACTTATTGCCATTGCTGGCTTTAGATTCGTGGTTACCAAAGGTTCAAGGGTTGCTTCTTTACTACCTAAGAATCTAACTTAACTTTCTTGTTAAGTTATTGTGAACGTCATCTGATGTTTCTTTATGTCTCCCTTCCTATTCTTCCTCCTCCATTCTTTATATATTAGGTGTTTTATTCTTTGCCTTTAGTTAGTATTTGGATTGTCTGCTTTCTTTGCTATGATTTTATTTTCTTTGGTGACATCTTTTTAGCCTTAGGGGTGCTTTCCTCTAGAGCAGTCCGTTTAAGATATCCTGTAGTGGTGGTTCATAGAGGCAAACTCTTTCAACTTTCATTTTTCTGAAAATTGTTTAATCCCTCCGTCATATTTAAATGATGATCGTGCTGGATACAATATTCTTGGTTCGAGGTCCTTCTGTTTCATTACGTTAAATATATCATGCCATTCTCTTCTGGCCTGTAAGGTTTCTTTTGAGAAGTCTGATGATAGTCTGATGGGTTTTCCTTTGTAGGTGATCTTTTTTCTCTCTCTAGCTGCCTTTAATACTCTGTCTTTATCTTTGACCTTTGCCATCTTAATTATTATATGCCTTGGTGTTGTCTTCCTTGGGTCCCTTGTGTTGGGAGATCTGTGGGCTTCCGTGGACTGCGAGACTATTTCCTTCCCCAGTGTGGGAAAGTTTTCAGTAATTATTTCTTCAAAGACACTTTCTATCCCTTTTTCTCTCTCTTTGTCCTCTGGTACTCCTATAATGCGAATATTGTTCCGTTTGGATTGGTCACACAGTTCTCTTAATATTCTTTCATTCCTAGAGATCCTTTTATCTCTCTCTGCCTCAGCTTCACTGTATCCCTGTTTTCTATTTTCTAATCCATTAACAGTCTCTGACACCTCATCCAGTCTGCTGTTAAGCCCGTCAATGGCTTGTCTCATTTCTGCATATTATTTCCTCACTTCCCTCACTTCCTCCCTCAGCTCTTGCACATTTCTCTGTAGATCCATCAGCATGGCTATGACTTTTATTCTGAATTCTTTTTCAGGAGACTGTGCATGTCCATCCCTTCAGGTTCCCTCTCTGGGGTTGTCTGGGTCTGAAGCTTTGTACCATATTCCTCTGTCTTTTCATGGCTATAGAATTGGTTGCTGGTGGTTGCCATGTATGTCAGCTGGGCTCTTTATGACTTTAAAAAGGAAAAAAAAAAAAGAAAAGAAAAGACAAGAAAAATAAATAATAATTAAAAAAAGGGAAAGAAAAAAGGAAAAGAAAGGGAAGAAAAAAAAAAACTAAAAAAAAAAAACCACACCCACCGGGAGTGGGTTCTTTGTGAATGCTGTAGGTGGCGCTGTTGTTCCACTATTCCAGAGCCATGTCCGCACCGCTCCCCAAGGCCCTTTATAGGTCTGGCCAGGGTGGGAACGAATGGGAGGCTGTTGATATCTGTGGGAGTCTTAAGTGCAGCCGCCTTTTCCCAGTCACCAGCTAAGGGGTCTGAAGCTCCCCAGAACTCCCAACCTGCTGGGCTGAGTGTGCCGGGGGTATGCAGTCCTCTGCTGGGCTCCTGTGTCTTTAAGACTGCTGAAAAAAGCATGCGCTTTTCTTCTTTTTTTTCCCTTTCTTTTTCCTTCCCGGATCCTGCCGCAGGCAACTGGCGCGTTCCCCGCTGAGACCCTGCACCCTCTGTCTCTCCAATCTCTGCTACACCGTGCGCTGTGTGTGGGTGCTCCTGGCGCAGACTTCAACTCCCTCCCGGCTCTGAATCCTGTCCTCCCGCCGGCGCACTGGGTTGGGGGAGCTCTCGGGTCCCGCCGGATCGCGGCTCGTATCTTACCCACCTCGCCGGGTGCCGAGTCCTCTCAGGTGTAGCTGCACGCTGTGTGCTTTCCTGTGTATTCTGGTCTCTTTTTTAGAAATAGTTGTATTTGCTGTGTTTTCATGGATAAATATAATGTTGGGAGGAAATTTCTGTCATTCTGTTCACGTTGCCATCTTCCTGGAAGTCCGAGGATAATTCTCTTAAGTGCATTAAATTTTGCAAAAACTTAAATACTACTTTATACAAGGTATTCTGCTATCTTTTGTAGGCCATAAAATCTGGCAATATAATAATAATAACATCTATAGCACAACATGCAATGAAAGCACCATAAAATGTTAAAGCAAATGAAGTGCTACAGGAGGGATTGGCACATGTAATCTTCAAGGGGAGTAAGTGTTGAAAAATTGTCAGGACAGTTTTTAATTGCTTAAGATGAGTGGATAGTCAAATACCAGGAGAAGTCTGAGTTAAATGCATAGATGCAAAACAAACAAACAAAGCCCAGGGTATGGTTTGGGGGAGATGTATAGGGCAGAGGAAGAGAAAAGTAGACAAAGCTGAAAAGCTATGTTGTCTCACTCTCTATAAAGGGCTTGAATTAAAAAAAAAGAATGCATCATTTAATCAGTGATGTGAAGTCATGAAGAGTCTGATCAAAACTGAGCTTTGGAAAGAAGCATCTGCAGTGTTGTGTGTTCCTGGGGCACAAATGGGTAGGAAATAACTGAAGAAATAAGAGGAACTTCGTCTGTCATAATATGAGAATTAAGTTTCATATATGGTATAACTCCAGGGGAAAATCCTGGGGCAAAATACCTTTGAAACCGAAATCAGTCAAAGGGAGAAATAAAGTTTAAGAAACCCACTTATTGCTTACAAGCAGTTGTCCCAGGTCTCTCTCAACCCAGCTGCTGCAGCAGAGTAAAAAACTCTACCCAACCTCCCTGGTACCTTGCTGACCCTTGTAATTACCTATTGATATGGAGGTGGACTACTCTCTCCACCCCTTGGAAACACCTATTGATATGGGGATGCACTAAAGCCAGGCAGGAGATTCTGGAAATAATGCACTTTTACCCACATATGGAATAAATACATTCATTCGCAAGTGAAATCTAAGGGATAAATTTGGATCTATCTGCATGGATTTGCAGTCCATTGCAACACAAATCCACTGAAATGGATTAGATAATTGGGGGATTCTTTTTTCATTTCCTCCTTTATTTGACCAAACTTTTTGAAGAAACTACCACACACCAAGACTATAAAGAAAAGAGCCTGTGGAAACCATGGAAGGGCTTGTAAGATAGGCCTTACTAGCATGCTGCATTTTTGTATGTAGTATGCTTGATTTTAATACATGTCCATGAAGTCAAAAGTAACAACTATTGATACTATTTACAAGTGATGGTAAGTTAAAATTAGTGTTCTTAAAATTACTCTTCATTATGTTCATCAAAGTTTAAAATACTCCTTCAGTCTTGCCTCAGACCTTCTTAATGTTTTCAAAGTGTTCCTAAGAGAAAATGCAACTCTAAGTTTGAAAATATAAGCCATGGAGTAATACTAGATTTCAATTCACTCACATAACCCAAGGTCAGCCTCAGTGACTTTGAGCTTCCTGGGGGAATGGAACTCGCCTAGCAAATGTGTAACAATACAGGGCAGCCATAATTAACTGCTATATGTGTTTCTCTATGTAAGAAGGGAATTTGAAGTTGCTGTGCAATCACTCCGAGTTTATATTTTTGTACTTAGTTTTACATTCTTTTAGTTCATCCTTGGAAATGGAGTTTATCACTTATAAACATTATTGACTCTTTCCAGGATCAAAATTATTCACAAATTTTAGTGACCACATTATGTCTCTTTCATATAAAACTATAAAAGAAGACCACAAGTTGATAGGTCTCTCTCTCTCTCTCTGTTTTATAACATGACAGCACCATGAAATAGCAGCAGAGTTTGAGACTATTTTTCTTTAAAGAAATCACCAATTAATATGGATTTTGAATGAAATCCATGGAGTTCTATTCTAGCTAGTAATATGACTATTACAATTTGTATTCAGTTTCACTGGGAGTTTACTTACCTTTTCTAAATTTCAACTAAAATATTCATAGACTTGAGATAAATTACCAATTGTGCTTCTTCATATCATTCATAAACTGATAGTAGCAAATACATTATCACAAATGTTAACTGAACCACACTGAAAAATATACTCTCCAAACAATAGACTTGGGGGAGCTTATTGTTCTCTATTGATTTTAAATCGCTGGCAACCTTTATTCACATTAACATTACTTGAATTTCAACTAACACTGGAAATCTAACATTTTACCCATTTAAAGATTGCCAAAGGAAAATTTTAAGTTGATAATAAAGAATGTACCAGAACACTATATATTCTTTAAAAAATGTTTTATCTTGTATTATACATTAGCTAATGTTTAGTGTTTAGATTAAGAATATATATTGACAGAGTTAAATTATTTTGTTTAATAATCTGTCAAAATCTAAGTAAATTATGTCAAACCTGTGAGAAGAAGAAAACTTAGGTAGCCTATTGTCAAGCTGAATAAGAGATACGTAACAGTTTTATTATTCATATTATGATCATATTTGAGGATGACATTGTTAACGATGCCCACTCTCTTGCGTGCATGCGTCACAGGAAAATGCTGTTAATGATCTCGGCTGCGCGCAGCACCACAGCTGGTGGTGAAGGCCCGCAGCCGCTGGGAGCCTCACATCCGATCCTGCCATCACCCGTGCGGCTGTCTGTCCCCCGTCGCAGGAGGAAAAGGGGGCTTTTTCTGTTCTGCCTTCCAAGGCTCGCGTGGGTGTTGCTCTTTGTAGCATCTTAACTGGACACCAGCTGTAGGTTAGTCTGGCATGTACGATCCACACACTTTTCCAGGGTAAGTGAAGGAAAACGTAGAAAAGGTGAGAGGGATGCTGGAATGACAGGAAACAATCCGCACACTGGCTGTGTGACAAGGTGGAAGAAAATTTGGATTTTTCCTTGATGATTACATGTAGGCGGGATGAGAAATATTTAAAATGCTAAAAAAACGAAATCATATAAACATAGAAATCTGAGGTGTCGTTGGAAAGTGTGGAATCCTAAAAACACTGAGGTGGAGTTCATAGGGAGTAGTTGAAAATGCCCCAAAGGAAAGGGACCTGCTCCCCTCCTCCCCTCACTCCTCTGCCTCATTTCCATGCTTATCGGTTCATTTAGCATTGTTTTCATCTTGAAGATACACTGACTAGCCTGTAACTACTGTCCTAAAGAAGGGGAGAGAGAGAGGATTATAATAAAGAAGGGACAGGCGAAGGATTATACATCAGAGGAATTATGCAAGACAACGCAAGTATACATCGAGAAACCAGTGGTTTCAAATAAAAGAAACATCACGAAGGCTTTTAAAGCACAGGATCTGAACTCCGCTGGGCCTGGGACGACAGTGAGTGTAGAGGGATTCCAGGAAGCCCGTCGCACAAGGTTCCTTGAGGACCAGCAGCTGTGGCCCCACCTAGAGGCTGAAGCGCATTGTGGCATCAATTCCAGTAAATTATTTCCCTTGCTTCTTTCCCATTTTCTAAGCCATGTTATTAAGTCTTCCTCTTGATTCTGAGTCATCTACTTTGATTTCTGTTAAATTCGGTTCCTAATTAGGTTGAAGAGTCTAGGTTTCTGGCTAACATGAAAATTGGGCTCCTGGAATGAATTTCAGGCAAGAGACCCTTGGGGACAGTGGGTTAATTTGAAACGGGTTATCAGCTCCTTTGGGGCTGCTGGCAGTGCCAAGTCAGCTGAGTGAAGAGCAAAGAAGACGGCAGCCCATTGTATCCAATGATGAAACAGCTCATTATGTCAACACCTATTGTACCTTAAGAGAACCGAGAACCTTTGGTGTTTGCCTAATTAGCAGAAAGAGGGTGAGGAACTTCTGCTTATGTTGCTACAGTAGGAAAGAGTAGTGATCTTTGGAAGATTAACTCAGAACAGTAGAGAGTAGAGACCCCCAATTTTGAGAGGTAAGGTCTGTTTTCCATATCTCATACCTGTGGAAACTACTATGAAATCCTTACCTCAGTAGAGAGCAGTAGATACGTGTATCCTAAGCTGGAGTCTCTGAAGGAAGATTTTTTTTTTAAATGTATGTATTTAGTAGTAGGTTATGAAAACAGTTAAATTCACTAAAATGAGTATTTTTTAGTGAAATAGAGTAAAATGAGATGCCACGCGCACACACACACACACAAAAGCTAGATAGCCTCACGTGGTATTTCCCTAAGCTAGGAGAAAGAGTGAGCTAAAGCAATATTGTCCAGGAAAGTCAACCCATAAATGTCTGACAGAATATTCTCTCTTCACGAGTGATCATATATATGCTCTATATAGTAAAATATACCTCTAGGAAAAGAAAAATAATATTAGAAAATAAATATAAATCCTTAGCAAACAGAAAAAAATATATATTTGACCTTGTAAGAGATTATAAAGTATTATAATTAACATGGTATATATGCTATTTTAAAAACCTTCTTTGCAAAATTTGAAACACTTCTACATAACAATTTTGACTGTAAAATTATGAGAGAGTATCATTACTAAAGATTATTCACTGAGGCTATAAAAACAATTTCTGAACTATTTCTAAACATTAATTTTAACATTCTGAGGTAGGTGGCATAGTCCTTCCACGTTCTCCATGCAAACTCTGCAATGTGTGAATGTTATATTAAAAGGCAAAAGGAACTTGTAATTCGGGTTAAGTACCTTAAAACTGAGAGTGTCTTGAGTTGTCAAAGACACTCCAATGTTATCACAGGAGCCCTTAAAAGCCAAGAACTTTATCCAGCTGGCGGCAGCAGCATAAGAAGTTGGACTAGAAGTCGTACTGACACTGTTGCTGGTTTGAACACGGAAGGGCAATGTGACAAGGAAAGCAGCTGGCCTGAAGAGCTGAAAGAGGCTGGCAGCTGCTGCTGGCAGACAGCAAGGGAGCAGGAACCTCGGCTCTATTGTCACAAGGAACTGAAATCTGCCTGCAACCTGAAGGAACCAGAAACAGACTCCCCCAGGGCCTCCAGATAAGAGCCTCTGCCCAAGGACACCTTGCTGTCAGCCTTGTGAGATCCAGAGTGGAGGAACCAACCATACCCTGCCAGAATTCTGTCTCTGCAGAAGTGGGACACAGTGCACATTTATGTTATCAAAGTGCTGAGTTTGTGGTAATTTGTTATAGCAGCAATGGAAAACTAACACATGCTGAGCTTGAAGTTTATCCACCTTTGCTAAAGCAGTTACAGAACTACATAGTGACACTTCTTCAATGTAAATAAACATTACCATGACAATACTTTTTGCAGTCTTTACTTCAAAAGTAAGTTAGACTGTGCTGTAAGGAATCAATAGGGAGATACAGAAATGTGAAGAAAAATACTTAATGCTTAAAATTTGTATTGTGATGAATAAATACTCCTTGGTAATTTTTCCTTTTGATGAGTCTGTAAAATGTTTTCCACTTCAAAAAATGGCCAATCTGGAATCACTGATTTTTTTTAAAAAGATGGGTTATAAAGATATTTCTCAGTGCTGGGCAAGCACAGGGGGAAAAAAATGATCTTTGATGAATAGGTACACAACATTTTTTATTCTGAGTCATTCACTTTGAGGTTGCATAAGATAAAAGAGGAAAAATTTGATTTGCAGTAGCTTTTGTTAAACATGTGCTTTGGCCTTAAAAATTTTAATACCACATTCTCTGATATGATAAGAAATTTGTGAATATATAGCTTATTTTCTGGCTTAGTTACTTTTTGCCTTTTTAAAGTGCTTACAATTAGAGACTTAGCATTTAAATGAGATATTTAAGAAATGAGTGTATTTCTTACAGGAGAACTCTAAACACCAAGGACAAGTTATTTTAACCTTTACTCATGTAGTAAAGACACAAACTACAGAAATAACCTCACAGTTTTCCTCTGAGTTCTCGCATTTTCAGATTTGTGATGATCTTTCATGTTTAGTATTTCCTTTGTCCATTTAGAAGAGAGAAACATGCACGCGTGCACACCACACACACACACACACACACACACACACACACACACACACAAAAGCTAAATCATTATGATTTTGAGAAAAGGAACAATTTCCCCTGGATTTCATGAAAGGAAAAGGTGAAAATTGAATGCAGTGCAATGTAGGGGAGAAGCTGACCCAGGGGGGCAGGGTGGAAGCAAGGCGAGAAGACTGGAAGTGTGACTTGAAACTGAAGGATCAATCCTCCAGCCCTGCGCCTGGGGTTTTAGGCATTATTGAGATATCCGCATCATTTTTAATAAGAAAGAGGAATGCCAGTTTGAGAAACTGGTGTAACTAATTTGGGAAAATGAGAAAGGCTTTAGCTTTTCTACCCTGGCTGTAGCCTCATGATTCAGAAAAAAATGCCTTTAAATTGTGTAAGTGAATTGAAACTGGCTATCTGATTCTTTAAAAATACTGTAAGAGAATTGAAAGCAATTAAGGATTAGTTTTTTGTTCTGTGGTCATTTCTGACAGTGTATGCCAAAATAATTTTAATCTACATAATTTATTTAATGTGCTTTCCTTCTTAGTCAGAAAGTAATTCTTGCCCTTTATATAGTCCTTATTTCATTTGTTCCATATTTAAATGATCTATCTTACCGCTTATTCATATTTGGAGATAATAAATGTTGTATGCAATTATTATGCAAATGACAGTAAATATATTCATTTGCTTCATATCCATTTGGAACACTGGTACATCTTTTATCTTTAGAATGTTTGATATATTCAAGTAAAAAATTTTCTCTTCCTGAAATCAGTAAGTCAAAGACATGGAAATGCTATGCCATGCAAACTATTTATAAATATAAGAAATGGATAACAAAAAGAAAAACATAATTTTAGCATAAGCAATAAATTAAGCATCTCCAAACCATTCTGCTGAATGATGAAGAGAGAAAAATTATGTCTTTTCATCAGATGTATTCCTAAAGCTAATGCTGTCATGAAGATAAAGACTGAAACCAAAGCGGCAGTGTCAAGAAATGCTTTGTCTAAACTCAATAGCATCATTTCTTGCTAGCTGATATTCCTGGGCAGAAGGGTCAGCATGTCAATGTATCTGCCTTTCTCTAGCCTTCCTGCAGAAAGGCGTGCTTGGACCTGGGCTCAGATGAATACACTGTGAGGCTTTGTTCCTGGTGAAGAATCTCATCCTCAGCTCTCCCATTTGGGTGGGGTGAGCTTTAGAGTGGCCCTGCCAGTACAGAATAAAGTGTTTCCTTAGCTCAGTTTCCTACAGAGATGCTGGGAACCAGTTTCTGAGAAAAAACTAGGATTTTTTCTAATCCCTCCCTTAACAAATACAGTTCAGAGCAATTAGTCTTAATGGGATGGAAGCCTCAGTTCCTATATCTGTATTTTCCAGGCAACCTGGGGAGAATTCCTTGTGTGCAATCCTACCTGTCTGAATACTTCGCACAATAGAAGCTTATTTTTTGCTTCACAGAAAGATCAACCTGCAGGGATTCATGTGTATGGAACCTCTGACGTATTGAACATTTGGTTTTCATTACAGCCTGGGAATCTATATCTACCTGGAAAATAAGTGAAGCGATAGGTAAAGGCTTACACAAGAGGTTTTTATAGGCAATGACTCAGGTGTAGCACATCACTTCCACCTGCATTTCATTGTCTATAAGTTACCCATATGCTTACAAGGAATTGCAAGCAACTGCAGGGAAGGTACAACCAGTTCCCCTAAGAAAAGGGACACGGGTTTAGCAAATAGCTAGATAGTTGTGCCACAATGAAAGTCAGATATTTATATCACAAACTTTTTTTCTTTTTAGATTATTTCACTTCATATTGGTTGTTGAGACATTTCCTTGGAGTATAGTAATTCTGTCTTAATCACCCAATACAATCCCTTAACCTAAGAGCTAGAAAGACACTGATGAATACGGGTGATAGTGTTACTTACTGGAAAGAAGTGTTTGGCACATGCAAAAAATTATTTGCATATGGTGTCCTTTGAAAATGGAACACTCACAAAATCTTTTTATTTCCTGAAGACTGGCATTTCTAGTTAAATTCAAACTGCAGAGTATTTGTATAACTATCCACATCGGTATGAAAAACAAATTTCAGCTGACAGTTTGCCAGGTACACATGACCATAGGACTACTCTAAATAAGAAATGACACACATGAAAAATTATTTTAGAGCCTGAAACATTTAGAAAGACTTTTCTAAATATTTGTAAGCATTATGCAAAGGGTTTGAAACAATGAAAATCATGCTGTAATTTTTCTATAATGCTGATTAAACAATAGTAACATACAATTTA
Organism: Phataginus tricuspis; assembly: GCA_029783875.1. Classification (NCBI taxonomy): domain Eukaryota; kingdom Metazoa; phylum Chordata; class Mammalia; order Pholidota; family Manidae; genus Phataginus; species Phataginus tricuspis. The sequence goes on along the minus strand of JAQQAC010006877.1, from coordinate 4,862,239 downwards.
AGAAGAAAAATAATAAAAAAATCTGTTAACTAACAATAGCATATAAGAAATGAAGAAATGTTTATCTTATATTTAACTATATGGAGTGCTTGAAAAAAAGTGCATTTCACGAATTATCAGTTACCTTCTTAACACTAGCATTATAATGTTCCTCAGTGATCAAAAACTATTTCTAAAACTTACTACTTTTAAAAAGATAGGAGTTTTAATTTTGATGGGTAAGACAGAAACTTATGCTTTAAAAAAAAACATTTGCAAAAAGAGCACATCCACTTCAATCTACTAAAAAGTATAAAGTGTAACAGAGAAACTTTGCCACTTGAGATCGCCGCCATTAAGTGATTGAAAAGCTAATATTGAGGGTTTTTGAAATTCAAAACATCTCTGGGAAATGTATTTTAGGGGAAAGAAAACAAAATATTGGAGAGAATCAGAATCACAGCACACTTGCTCTCTTCATTTAAAAAAAATTATTTATCTTTTCATCACAGAAAAGACATTTCAACTTTATAAACATCCCAAGCAGATGTCCAATATGGGAGGGAAAATGTTTGAAAACTGGGTTTTATTGACTTGACTGGGTTTTATTATTTAGCTGGCATCGGTGGAGTACTACATATTTAATCATGTTGTTATGATCATTTATGTAACATTGATTCTGAGCTAAACTGTGCTTTGCATTGTTATTTGATAGAGCTTTTCTATTTTGTAAGGCACATCTGCACTGCATGTAGCTCCGTGTACTCAACAGACAAATAGCAGGCTGCGGAGGAACTACCTACAGCCATCAGTCTGACTTGGAGACTTTAATTAGCGGAACAATGAGTAGAGTACTCAGGAAGTTCATGCTTTAGTAGTGGGGAATAATTAACACTTAGCAGAGCAAGGTTCTAATCTTGACAAGGAAATATGAAAAGTAAGAACCAAAAGCTCCAAATAGTTTCTGTAATTTAAAGAACTTTAAAAATATTCATAGAAATCCAAAAATAAACAGTTTCCAACCAGGTAAGTTTCATGATGTCTAGGATGCAATAAAAATTACTGGATATACAAAGAAATAGGAAAATATAATTCATAATGAGGAGGGAATCAGTCAATTAAAATTGACCTAAAATTGCACAAATGTTGGAATTAGTGTAAAGAACAATAAAGGTTATTATAGTAGTATTCTATATGTTCAAAAAATTAAATAAAGACATATTTTCAAGTCAGACTTCTAGAGGTGAAAACTACATCTATCCCTATGATGAAAATATACTGGATGGGATTAATGGAAGAAAACACACTGCAGAAAAAAAGAAGAAAGAAAGAACTTGATGACATAGCAGTAAAAATAACCATAATGAAACACAGAAAGACTTAAATTGAAGACAAATTAATGAGTACAGTACCAAGAATCATGGGATAACTTTATGCAGCCTAATAAATGTGTGATTGGAGTCCCAGAAGGAGAAAAGGGGTCAGAAAAATATTTGAAGAAATAACGTCTGACAATTTTCCAAAATTGACTAAACATTCTAGCCCAGAAATTTGGAAAGTTGAATGAACACAATCACAATACACATGAAGAAAATAACATGTAACCACAGTCGATGTCAGTATTTTTGCATTTAATCTAGAACATTCTAGAATGAGATATGCGAAGAATCAGATACACATATAATTGGACCTTGGTCCTCTGATTCTTTAATGAATTTGATTTTACTCTCTATTTAAACCTTAGTGCAAATTTAAGGTAGACTATAACTTCATAAATGTGAACAATAAATGTTTGCATAAAAGATGAAATTATTTTTTTTGTCCACACCGTGTTCTTTTGTATTGCATGCAATTTTTTCCACATAGTACATTTTATTGATGGCTTGTCAAATATTTTCAATTATCAGAAAGCTTTTATGCACCCTCACTTTGGCATTACATGTGGCTGAAAACAAATGGCCCTCTTATTGCTGCATACACCTCCAGTTCTGCAAGGGCTGCATTGTAACTGCTCTTGTAAATGTGAAGTTTATTATCACAGGGAAGGAAAAATACATGTCTTCATATTAATTATCTCTAATGATGGCTGCATGCTGAATAGTTCCTGACTCCACTCATTATGGTGTAATACATTAGGTATTAAGACAACAACTTTGAAATATTTTGTTTCCAAGAACACACAGGGCTTCCAAAAATAGTTCAGATTTGAATGAACACCGAATCAAAATAAATTTTTCAGTTAACTGAAATATTTTTAAAGTTTTTCCCTTTTAGTCAGAACTTTCTGTATTAATGCTTAACCAAAAATGTAGTTATAAAATAATGAAAAAATAATAGTTTCTTATTCTTAAATTTTAATGTTTCACAACTTTTTCGGGGGGAGGTGTTAGGTCATTTTTGTATATTCCTAAGAAATTTTTAAAAATTCAATGACTATCTTTTCTATATATTATACTATCTTTTTTACATGAGGATTGGGAATAGAGGCTTAGCGGGATGACGTGATTCACATAGAGTGCTAGCTTTCATACTGTGCTTCATAATTGTCTGGGGGAACTTGTTACAAATACAGATGTCTTGGTCCCAACCTAGTCCTGCCAAGTCATAATCCTTGACTCAAGGCCACGGCAGGGCCCCAGAGGTCAGCTTTGGGTTCTGCCATGAAACCAGCAGCCAGGTGGGATAAGCACCATCAGCATGGAGCTTGGTAAGAACCTGATAATAAAAGGCATAACAGAAAGGTTTGAAAACTTCTCCAGTGTCTGTCCAAATTCAAGCTAAGTAAAAATGAAGGACATGGGCATTTTCTGAAAATGACTACATCTAAAAGCAGAAAAAATAGAAACTATTAGTGGTAAATTTTTTATTAGGTTTTTTTTGTTTGTTTATTTTGCTTGGAAGAATTGGTGTCTCAAATATAATTTCAGTAGTGTTATTATTAGTCACACATATACACACAAATTTATTTATTTAATTTATTTTGGTGATTTTTTTTCCAGATTAATTGAGATATAATTCACACAAAACATTCTCTAAATTTAAGGTTTGCAATGTGTTGCTTTGATACACTTACATATTGCAAAATAACTACCATCATAGAGTCAGCCAACACCTGCATCATGTCACATAGTTACCATTTCTGTTCTGTGGTGAGAACATTTAGGGTCAATTACCTTAGCAACTTTCAAGTATAGAATTTGGTATTGTTAACTGTAATCACTACACTGTATATTAGATCTCTTAATACTTATTCATCATATAACTGGACATTTGTACTCTGTGATCAACATCTCCCCTTCTCCCTCATCCCCCCCAGCCCTGCTAACTACCAAGTTCTCTCACAGATACTTAAGGGAAGTTTCATTTAAATATATTTGAGTTGTAAAGTATAATTTGTAAACCTGTAAAATAAGACTATAGTGAACCCCTGTAGACTATGCTGATCAATTATAATAATGCAGAATGATGGAAACCTAAGTGGATGACTGAAAATAACTTCCCCTCTGTTATCCAGGCAGTCTAATTAGAAATTTCTCCTTCCCCAGACTACGGGAGAAGTTGCCTGAGTAGGGAAGGGATCACAAGGAGGATACCAATGGGGCCGCAACTCTTGCTCTTTGTGTTAGGTTGGAAGACCAGAGAATTCTGTACCCAATATTGCACCATTTTGGAGAATGCAGCAACCTAGCTCTTTGACTTACCCAAACTACATTTATTCTTTTTTTTTTAAGAGAATAAGATCATTTTTGTGTTCCTGCATGCCTGTGTGTATAACCCATTTCATTTATCTTTTATGGTGCAATTGTCATCTATGCTCATATCTGTTTATGCACATTACAAGATTTTCTCAGAGCTCAATATCAGTACTGTATCTGACAAACTTTTTCAATAACTTTGCATTTTTATTCTAAAGCTTGTACTGTTACTTATGAGAAAACATTTGCCATACACCAGATAAAAACATTCACAGTCATTGTATTCTAACAACAGTGCATCCTTTTGTGTTGGAAATACACAGATAATGTACAAAATACCAATCTCTTATGTATTATGGACCTGCCTTAACGGCCTAAGTTGCCATAAATCAAACCTCATCCTTCTTAAAACATGTAAATTCATTTAGCTATCAACATAATATAATTATATTTATAAAACTATAAAATTAAAGATGAATTTAAAATTTAAAATAAATACTAACAAGTATGTACTTTGCTGTTTCATATGCATTTACAATTGGAATAGGCTCTAGAGACCATAGAAATTATTTTCAAGTAATGAAAAATATACTGATTGCCAGAAAGCCTTTAATAGGATTAATAACCAGTAGAAAAGATGTAACTCCAGCATGTAGAAATACGATAAACAAATAAAAAGATAGTTCACAAAAGACTAAAGTATTATTAGAAAAATGCAAAAACTCAGTTCACATAGTAAATTACTAGCAATGCCTTAATAGGACGTAGATCCTCTTTCTGTCCAGATTTCTTCCCATTATATATTATTATCACTTCTGTAATTACTCAGACTATCTACTTGTGGTGGAGAGCAATAAACTGAATACTATGAAATGCCTATGTATGACTTTTAAGTTAATTTTTTCTTTCAGAAAATTATTTTAATCAAGTAAAGAAATATTTGCCTGTTCTTAGAAAATGGTTGGTTCATATATATTAAGCAATCTGCCATAAATTTATGGAATTCAAAAAGTCTATGAAATTTCTTAAGTTATTAAAAAATGGAACACTGTTTTGTAAAGTATTAAGATTAAAATAATTAACTGGTTCATCTATTTCTTTATAGTGAAGAAACTTGTGTTGTAATATTTTTATATACAAAACTGTTACATTCAAATAATTACTTATTCATTCTTATAATCCATAAACCTCTCAAAATTAAATTATAATTATGTTTATTAAATGTGAAATTTATATTTAAATGTAAAGTACTCTCTTTTAAAGGAGGCAACAAATTCTGTATTAATCTTATTTTATTTTCATACATCTAATTAAAACAAATGAGCAGCTTTTTTTAATACAAATGCATTTACATAGTAAGTTTGCTCTTTATTTCCTATTTTCTTAAGCTAATCATTCTGCTGTGTCATAAAAAACAAAACCTAACTTAAAACTGTTAAAATACTGAACATAAACTTACCATAAATATAGTCAATATTCTCTCAAGAAATGATGCTGTAATTGGTCTGTTCAACTTGCTATTCCAAAAATGTTGTGATTTTGAACTTTACCCAATTTTTTATCATTTGAAAAAAATATTTTGACTATAATATATTCAGGGACCCAAAATATGATTGACACAAAGATATTCAGAAAATGACACAGATAATCATCTATCACAGTTCATCTTACATGTAGTTATTTTGAGTTTATCACTAGGTACATAACATCCAAAACTAGTGTGTGAACAACATTCATAACATATAATATATTCTTAAAGGGAACATTTTGAATGTCTTTATGTTAACATACCTGCTAGTATACTTGACAGATACATATTTTATAATTAAGAGTATCCCAAGTATATAAACAGTTCTCCATTTTTCCTTCTGCCATATAATACTTATTCCTAATTTTAGCCAGTCATTATGGTTAAGTAATATGTTTCTGATTCAACATTCACCATAATTACTCACAGAACAAGATAGCTCTAGTAATGGAAAACCCTGCATGCACTGGGAAAAAAAATTAACATTACAAAATTATATTTTACTAAAGTAAACTGAATTTAAAGAAGAATTTTAATCTAAGAAAATGATTGATATCTAAGTAAAAATTTATTAAAAAGACATGGTCATGAGAATTTAGCAATGCGAGCTGAGCTTGTTATGAGAGAAAAATGTAGGAGAGAATTTTGTTTTCCCTTAATAAAAGCTCTGAGCCAATAAGTGCATCATTTAACTCCTTCACTTAAAGGCTTAAAACTAACTCTAATATGGGCATAGATAGGAAAGGAAGTAAAATATGTAGGAATGAGGAATAAAATATAAGTAAATATAATGTTTAGCTTATGAAGTACAAAGTTGATGGAAATGATAAAATGCAGCACTCCTTGTATACATTTAAAAGCACGTTATCAAAGCATGTTATCATTCTTATCTGATTGAAACAGGCTATAGGAAATACTTATATAAACACACTGGAAATTATCAGCTGATAGTTTCTGTAAAGCATGCAATAGAAAAGGGCATATATGTCCTCACTCCCAATTTTGCCTATCTTGATACATAAATCAAATTTTCATTAGGGTCAGATGAAAAGCAGAGCCCACTTAATGTGCAAAAACCCTGTTAAATAAGACAAAAATTTTAATCAGACCAAAAAGGATTCTGTGTAGATTTACTAAAAAAATATCCATATATAGAACTGAACCCAGGACTACAAACAACTTCTCATGACAAAATCTCCATATACATTGTTGTCCCTTGTACTAGGATTTGCAGTATGGTGTTAAGCAGTGCAAAGTGCGTTGAGCTACCATTGGGAGACCTAGATTTTAGGCACCATATTGCTGCATACTAGCTGTGTACACATCAGCAAACTATACAGACTTTCAGTTCCTCTTTTGCTTTATCAAAAATATGAATCTGGTCAGCACTCTAGGGTTCTTGTGAGGAGAGAATAAAAAAATGCAGTTTTAATTTCATAATTGTTTCATTTCTTCATCTTCCAATACTAGTTTTTACCTCAAAAAGTACTATAAGGGTTCCTAAATAACTGTTATTGTGGATTTAATTATTATATCAGCTGGCTTTTATTGCATGGTTACTCTATTTTATAATTCAGAAGTTATAAGCATTATCTTATTTAAACTTCACATCAACTCTATGAGCTCAGTACCATATTTTCAATATTTAGAATTGAAAAAGCATATGATATGTCTCCCATAGATAAGAAATGACCCAACAAGATCTCAATTTAGGCAATATTTGAAACAAAAGATTGTACTTTTAACCATTACTCTGTAATGAGATAATATGAATGATGCAATGAGCACAGTGGTGTAGAAATATCCCCTCCTCCAATCCGTAAGGATACGTCCTTTCTAAATCAATCCCTAGATTTTTACCACATAGGATCTGCAAATGGGCCGAGTCAATAGAGAGCTGGGAGAGAGCAAAGAGGGGAGATGCTAAGTCGACTGCGGGTGAAGAAGAATAATTTGGAGCATCAGGAGGAAAGACAGTTAGTTGTGTGTGTGGGGAAGGTGTGGGGCTTAGGAAGCTGGATCCCATGTTAATGTCCTATGAAAGGATATGTCTGTGTTGTGGCTTGGCTGTTGAATGGAGCTTCTTAAGCAAGATACTATCATATATATATGTATGTATATATGTATATTCAATGTGTGTGTGCATATATATATATATATATATATATATAATATACATGTGTATTGAGCAGCGTTGGTCAGGACTTCAGATGTGTTATATTTCAGGAAGTATCCTCAGGATTTGTACCCCAAAGTAGAGCACACAGCCATGGGATAAATTAAATCATTCTTCTAGTCCTATAGTCCTAAACCATGATCGCTTTTGATTGTTGTATTTCTTCCCATCTCTTCCCTTTCCTACCTTCCTTCCTTCCTTCCATTTCTCCTTCCTTTCTTCCTGTTTCCCTCCCTCCTTTCTTTCCTACCGCCCTCATTCATTTCTTCTAAATCAGGAACGCAAGAGTATTGCAATCCTACTGTAAATAAACAGGGTCAGACACATCAGAGATATGATAGATATTGCAGTAGTACTAAAAAGCACCACAAGGGATTGTAATTTGTGGAAGGATGGCCTCTTCAGAGCTTCATGCGCTCTTCAGAGAACCACACCTGTAAGCTCACTAAATTAAACATGTTAAAAATAAATTCCTATGAAGTGTGGCAACCTAGATATTTGTTTTAATACCAACCTTCAGAAACATGTGGCTTTATAAGAAATCATTTTTCCCTTTGGATATTGAAGTTGGTAGATGACAATCCTGAAATAAAACACCACTGCTCAGCTTTTCCAGCTATGACACAAAACCCACTTAATGGACTGGTAGGACCTAAAAATTCAGCAAGATTTTAAACTAACAATCAATTTTTTTTTTTAATGTGGTGTGTGTACCAGCAGTGCCTGTCACAGAAATTGTACAAGAAAAGGCAAGGTCACATGGGGAGAGTTCCTGCCTTCTGTATGAGACTTTTCCAGACTGCCTTCAAGCACATTTTTGTGTAGAACTGGCCATTTTCCTAAGATCAATATATGGCACAATGGATAGTGCTTGAGAGTCAAATGCCAAATTCAAAGTAATAATGAAACAACACCAAGGAAGTGTAGAAAATCTATTATTAATAGTGACAGGGGAAGTAGAACAAGACACAGTCATAATCTGGGGTCCATGGTTCACTGAGGGTTTTATAAGTCAGCTTAAGCTTCCATGCCTGAACCTTTGAATTTATACGACATTTTGTGTGGAAGTCCATTTTTCTTGGGACTTCTTCAGAGGAATATGTAATTTTTTTTTAAGAATCTGGTGGCTCAAAAACACAAATTTTTAGAGTGCATAGGTTTGCTATTCAGCAAACAATATTAGACTTTTAATATGTCTGAGAAGACCCAGAAAACTTATGTAAAGATAATTAATCTTATCAGAATGAGGAAAAAAGTAGAAATCTGTGGCCAGTTAGTGAAATTTTTGTTCAAGATTCTGAGGCAGACATAGATAGCTGAAAGAGTACATGTTTATACTGGGGGGCTGGACTGAAGGATGCAAACAGGCAAATCCTCCAGCCTCAATGAGATAAACTGGCAGATGAGGCCACGGATGCAGCTTTAAGCTGGGGTGTGTGTGGAGACTGTGCCCTAAGTTTACTTCCAGAGATTTGGGGTGAATTCTGATGAGGTTCATTACAGTCATTTGATTACCCATACTCTGGTGTTTCTTAAACATGGATATAAATGGGATTAACCAAGAAAATTTGCAAGATAGGGATAGCTGCGTACTTCCCCAATTACAGCAAAAGGGAAAAATGAGTTGTCTATAAGCTCTTTTCACTTCTCCACACTAAAGACATTTAGTGAATCTTGAACAGAGAAATAACTAATGCTGAGCTATTTCCTTCCTTAAAACATGTCCACATTCCAGTCCCAAAATTTGGGAGATTATCTGATGTTAACTGGGTGAGTTACACCCATTTCCAGAAGGAAAAGGAGAAAGTGCAAGCCATTGAAAATAAATAAAAGGAAGTTCTTATGGTACATTTAAATATTACAAGTAACTTATTGGCATATGCAAACTAGATCAGGGAATTATCGTAGAGCAACTATTAATGTGGGCATATTAGCAAGTATCTTTTCATCATGAAATACAATGCTATCGGTTCCCAAATAATAAATAAATGAAAGAAAAGAAATTTTATCATTTCCAACCTAATTTTCCTGCTGGGTTAGACACAGAGTTATGTCACCTGGAAGACCACTTAGGGAAGAACCCTCTTCTGTGTCACAGGAAAGGTAGCCACACCTGAACTACATGTACCATGGCTTCAATAAATTTATGTTTAAAAAACTGGGAGAAATCAGTGAAAAGGGTCAAAATGTAAAATAAATAAATAAATGAATAAATAAGACATATCCCCCAATGCTATATTTGCATAGATTCATGAAGACATTACTTACATAGTCATTCAATAAATATTTAATGAAAGAATGAATAAACACCACTGAAAAAGACAAGAATGAAAAAATAAACATAACTGATAACCTGAGAAAGGAGAAAAAGGAAAACAATTTAGCTTAGTGTCTGGCAGTTCTAAGTATGAGATAAAGGATACCCATTCTTTCCCCGAGTCACCTCACACAAGCCCAAATCTTATAATAATCCCCTTCATGCTCCCTCTTATTGAGGTGCTACACAGTCCCCATGGAGTGTGATCTCTATTGTTACAATATACTATTATTATTATTTCTACAGATATGTTTCTGGTTGTCTTCAGTGAGTGAAAATACAGCTATATCATAGGTCTTTACAAGTTCCCTTCTGGGTATATGGTGAATCAGTAACTACTTCCCTGAGCACTCACACCACTTTCATATATTCAATACAGCAATAGCCATACTGTATTTTAATTCTTTATTTAAATGTTTTCCTCTCCACTGGAGTAAATCTATTCAAAGTGTATTTCTGTGCTTACATCCTCAGAAACTACCTGTAACAGTGTAGTCACTCTTAGGTGATTTGTAATTGAGTGAATATTCTTGAATTAACCTCTCAAGATTTTCACTTTGAGTCACTACACTTATGTGCTAAATAAAGTATAGTCACAAAAATTCAGGGAACAATGTCAGACTATAACAAAGACATTTGCTATTATCCATTTATTTTTTTTGTAAGCATAGACTTTTATTTGTACCTTTTTACTATTAAAATGTGCACTCCTAGAGAAATAATATTGCATTTTAAATGTATTATTTATAATATGAAAATAACAAATTTTTATCATGTGGGCATGTTTAGAGAAGGGGAAAAGGGAAGGAGCGAATGGGAGGGAATGGGAGAGAGGGAGACAGACAGACGTTAATATGGGAACCAAGAAGTCAATAAAATACGAAGTGACTATGTGACTAGAAGATTGGAAAAACAGTTGAGGATAAAAATTTTTATGTTATATACAGATGATATGGGAATTTGAATAAAGGTGATGGGGATTTGGAAGAAGATAAAGACCACAATAAATGGATGTTCTTGGGAAAGAGGAAAATTCCTGCTAAGACAAAAAATTTTGGGTGGATTCTGATTCTGATGAACACAGGGATGCATGACAATTTTTTTCGACACCCTAGAATGGATCTTCAGAGGACAAAATGGTGGACAGAGAAGTGATGGAGATGGGAAAGTAAGGATTTGGATAAATCAGTGGACAAAATTTAATCGGTATAGAAAGTATAGTATTTGAAAGAATATATCACAGGAGAATATTTTGTGACAAGGATGATAGAGATTCATGGGATTGTGCAATCAATGAGTATTAATGTTTCATCTGCATGAACATATGGCCAGATAATGCTGAAGAACAGATGTGACTAACAAGTCTGCAATGTCTGCTAATGGTAGCAAATAGAATCATGATGCCAAGTGTTCTTTATTTTCTCTGAAGGAATTTCTCACAGATGGTTTAGATGACATTCAAAATAGAACTTAAAATTAGCTCACGCTAACATGAATTGCATTACATTTTAAGTTCTTATTTAGATAAGATCAACTATTTCCAACCTTTCCTAAGAAAAATGTTCAAACATTGTATGGCTTAAGCTTTGTTTTTTATTCATCTTCCATTATTCCAATTTAGAAAACTATTTAGAAAAACTAAGTATTTAAATATGACATATGCATGCCAACACAAATGGAACTACTAATGCTGACCATACACACATTGATGATTAACCTGCAAATGTTCTTGTATTTTATTTTTCCTTGCATTGTTAAGTGGAAGAAGCTAGTCTGAAAAACTACATACTAGTATGTATGATCCAATTGTATGACATTGAGATAAAGTCACGTGTATGATCACAGCGTCAGCCTGGGGTTAGGGTTGAGGACAGGTGAATAAGTGAAACAGAAAGAGTTTTGGGGGACAACAATGTTTTTCTGTTTCATACATAATGGTGAATTAAAGACATTAAGTAATTTAAAAAATCCATGCAATTTTATAGCAGAAAGAGTAAACCTTAATAAAAAATTAAGTGGTCAGGGGATCCCAGAATAGAAGTCAGAAATCATAAATGAGTATCGCTGGGCTAAAATCAAGGTGCCAGCAGGGCTTCACTCCTTCTAGAGGCTCAAGAGTAGAAGGTGTTCCCACACCTTTTTTAGCTTCTAGAAGCTGCCAGAATCCCTTGGATCATGTACTCATCCTTGATCTTCAAGCCAAAGGTGTAGCATCTCTCTCTGACTCTGACCCTTCTGTCTCTCTCTCCTAAGGGCTGTTTTTATGTTGGGCCCACTGAGATTATGTAGGGTAATCTGACCATTTCAAGGTTTTTAACGTAATCACATTTGCAAAGCCACTTAAGGTAACATGGATATTTTTCAGTTGGCTATTATTCTATTTACCACAGTGAATAAAAAATATAAGTCAAATATGGCAATATCGAAATTAAATGATACAAAAGAATGGACTTAGGAGTGCTCATTATAATATTATTTTTCCTTATATTTGGAAAGCATCATAATTATTAGATAAATAAAAAAATTAGACTCTGTATTACTAGACAATTCTTGATTTCTTTTTTTTTATTTTTCGCCTGCATCCATCTACTTTATGGGTTTATGAGTACCATTTTAACCTTGTTAAGCAGACCGTGGGCTGCCAACGATTGGTTGGTGGGAGAGGTCTGCTCTGGAGCAGGTCATGAGGAGGCATTGTTTGGAGGGAATTTAATAACAATAATAAAACCATCCAAAAGTTCGTCTGCAAAGTCTAGAAGTCTACAATTGTGCCTGTAATTATAAATACTGTCAGTGATAACGTAGTCCTCCGCCAAAAATTTTTGGTTGGTGTGTGTTTTAAATAATTGCTACGGTAACTTGAGTTTTAATAATATATAAGCTCCAAAAGGAGCACTATTTGATGGCTTATACTTTCTTTTTTTATTTATTTTGTTATCATTAATATACAATCACATGAGCAACATTGTGGTAACTAGATTCCCCCCATTATCAAGTCCGCAGGACATTCCCCATTACAGTCACTGTCCATCAGCATAGTAAGATGCTATAGAGTCACTACTTGTCTTCTCTGTGCTATACTGCCTTCCCTGTGCCCCACCCTACATTATGTCTGCTAATCATAATGCCCCTTATTCCCCTGCTCCCTCCCTTCCCACCCATCCTCCTCACTCCCTTTCTCTTTGGTAACTGTTAGTTCATTCTTGGGTTCTGTGAGTATGCAGCTGTTTTGTTCCTTCAGTTTTTGCTTTGTTCTTATGCTACACAGATGAGTGAAATCACTTGGTACTTGCGTTTCTCCACCTGGCTTATTTCACTGAGCATAATACCCTCTAGCTCCATCCATGTTGTTGCAAATGGTAGAATTTGTTTTCTTCTTGTGGCTGAATAATATTCCATTGTGTATATGTGCCACATCTTCTTTATCCATTCATCTACTGATGGACACTTAGGGTGCTTCCATTTCTTGGCTATTGTAAATAGTGCTGCGATAAACATAGGGGTGCATGTGTCTTTCTCAAACTGGGCTGCTGCATTCTTAGGGTAAGTTTCTAGGAGTGGAAATCCTGGGTCAAATGGTATTTCTATTTTGATATTTTTGAGGAACCTCCATACTGCTTTCCACAATGGTTGAACTAATTTACATTCCCACCAGCAGTGTAGGAGGGTTCCCCTTTCTCTGCATCCTCGCCAGCATTTGTTGTTCCTATTCTTTTCTATGTTGGCCATCCTAACTGGTATGAGATGGTATCTCATTGTGGTTTTAATTTGCATTTCCCTGATAATTAGTGATGTGGAGCACTTTTCATGTACCTGTTGGCCATCTGAATATCTTCTTTGGAGAAGTGTCTGTTCAGATCCTCTGCCCATTTTTTAATAGGGTTATTTGCTTTTTCGGTGTTGAGGCATGTGAGTTCTTTATATATTTTGGATGTTAACCCTTTGTCAGATATGTCATTTACAAATATATTCTCTCATACTGTAGGATGAATTTTTGTTCTGCTGATGGTGTCCTTTGCTGTACAGAAGGTTTTTAGCATGATGTCGTCCCATTTGTTCATTTTTTATTTTGTTTCCCTTGCCTGAGAAGATGTGTTCAGGAAAAAGTTGCTCATGTTTATATACAAGAGATTTTTGCCTATGTTTTCTTCTAAGAGTTTTATGGTTTCATGACTTACATTCAGGTCTTTGATCTATTTTGAGTTTACTTTTGTGTATGGGGTTATACAATAATCCAGTTTCATTCTCTTGCATGTAGCTGTCCAGTTTTGCCAACACCAGCTGTTGAAGAGACTGTCATTTCCCCATTGTATGTCCATGGGTCCTTTATTGTATATCAATTGACCATATATGCTTGGGTTTATCTCTGGGCTCTCTAGTCTGTTCCATTGGTCTATGGGTCTGTTCTTGTGCCAGTACCAAATTATCTTGAATACTGTGGCTTTGTAGTAGAGCTTGAAGTCAGGGAGTGTAATTCTCCCTGCTTTATTCTTCCTTCTCAGGATTGCTTTGGCTATTCAGGGTCTTTTGTGGTTCCATATGAATTTTAGAACTATTTGCTCTAGTTTGTTAAAGAATGATGTTGGTATTTTGATAGGGATTGCATTGAATCTGTAGATTGCTTTAGGTGGGATGGCCATTTTGACAATATTAATTCTTCCTATCCATGAGCACAGGATGTGTTTCCATTTTTTGGTATCTTCTTTAATTTCTCTCATGAGTGCTGTGTAGTTTAGGTCTTTCACTTCCATGGTTAGGTTTATTCCTAGTATTTTGTTCTTTTTGATGCAATTTTGAATGGAATTGTTTTCCTGATTTCTCTTTCTGCTAGTTCATTGTTAGTGTACAGTAATGCAACAGATTTCTGTGTATTAATTTTGTATCCCGCAACTTTGCTGAATTCAGATATTAGTCCTAGTAGTTTGGGAGTTGATTCTTTATTTTTTTTTATGTACAATATCATTTCATTGTTCCTGATATTAAAGGAAAGGCTTTCAGCTTCGCTCTGTTAAGTATAAGGTTGGTTGTGGGTTTGTCATATATGGCCTTTATTATGTTGAGGTACTTGCCCTCTATACCTATTTTGTTGAGAGTTTTTATCATGAATGGATGTTGAACATTGTCGAATGCGTTTTCAGTATCTATGGAGATGATGATGTGTTTTTTTTCCTTCTTTTTGTTGGTGTGGTGGATGATGTTGATGGATTTTCGAATGTTGAATCATCCTTGCATCCCTGGAATAAATCCCACTTGATCATGATGGATGATCTTTTTGATGTATTTTTGAATTTGGTTTGCTAATATTTTGTTGGGTATTTTTGCATCTATGTTCATCAGGGATATTGGTCTGTAATTTTCTTTTTTTTGTGTTGTCTTTGCCTGGTTTTGGTATTAGAGTGATGCTGGCCTAGTAGAATGAGTTTGGGAGTATTCCCTCCTCTTCTACTTTTGGAAAACTTTATGGAGAATGGGTATTAGTTCTTCACTAACAATTCTTGATTTCTGATGCTCCTGTGTGGCCTGTCCTTTCTGTGCAAAGGGCACTGAAAGAATGTTTGTGTAACAGACAGCTTTGGTAATCGAGATAGTGTCACTAAGATATCTTCATGATGGTGACCCACAGAATGATTTGGAAATGCAAAATCCTGTCCTTGCCTTCCTTGGAAACATTTGCTTACATTCTAGGGTAATAAACCTACCAATGTTTTCCCTTGGTCCATCAGAGAATATTTGCTTTATGAGGCATCTTTCACTTTGGAGAGGAGATTGGACACATGTCCTAGTCACCCCTATGTCCTCTGTCAAAATCATAACTTTGGGGATCTTCTCTTTTGGCGTAACTCATTGGTGAATATTTGGCTTTCACTGTGTTGTTCCTTGGGAAAAAGGGGAGTAGGGAACCTGGGCAGGCTGCGATAACATCGCAGATCCTTTATAGTTTTGAAGTTAGTATTTAGGTCTCCTTCATTAGTCATAGATACTGTATCTGCTGTATTTTCCTGCCATGCAATGGCAATAGATGAGCATCCTCTTTCAATTACGTTATTCTGAAGGGACTATTTTATTCCTCAGAATTCCACATTTTTAACTGTGTATTGACATATATGTAGAATTTTCAATGGTCATGAAGATAATCAAACAATCACAGCACGGGAATAGTGAAAGTTCTTAAGTTTCATGTAGTTGAAATAACTTCAGATGTTTTTTAACACACCATGAACTCCCAGAGTTTTCCACCTGTAACTAAAACTTTGTTCCTCAAAAAAGATTTAAAACCTCATGCCATTTATGGTTGATTGGAAAGCAGGTTAATCAGTTCTCTTCCTAATGAGTTACTTAAAAATTGGAATAAATTTAAAGTGCCCCAGACTTTATAAAATCTAAATATAAATTTTTAAAATTAATTTTCAGTGCTCTTTGTGTGTGGGTGTGAATGTATATCTCTATTTCTATATCTATCTACTTTTCTATACCTGAGCAGATCTTTTTGCCCTCTTTCAAAATTACCATTAATTTTACTTGTTTTGATCATATTGTACATTTTGAAATGTCAAATAAAATTAGAGATTGATATTTTAATTTTTTAGAAGAGATGAGATACAAAAATTTTTAATTTACTTTCAGAACCGCTTCTCACATGATCCCATTTTTCTACCTCTATTATTACTTGATTTGTTCAAAACTCCATAGCATCTAATGGCAACATTCTCCAGCTGGCATCTCTGCTTCTAATTCATTACTCACCTATTTACCAGAATAATTTATAAAGAAGCAAGTCTTACTATTTAATCTCTTCAACAAAATAATTATAGATTCACAAGATAGAGTCCGAGGTCTTTCCTTTGATATCCCAAAACTGTCTGTACCTCAGTCTTAGCTGTTTCCCCTCACTGCTTTATTAGCAACAACAAAATGGCTGCTTGAAAATTTCCTTTTATTGACTATGTTATCTCTCCTGTGCCCTTATTTGTGATTGCCCATGTAACTGGACCACATTCTCTTATTTTGTTTCTCAGAAGGGTATCCCAATCCAGTCACCATGTCTTCTCCACCACATGCATACATATATTACATCTCTGCCAATAGGTTCTAAACTCCTTGAAGGAGAGTTAATTAATTCTAACTTGTGTATTTATTATATACAAACAAATATATTTGTTATATTTATAATGCATATATATTATATACATAATATAAATATATACAATGGAAAAAGCAAGATCCATTATGCAGTCTATTGAAACTATACATTCATTTTTCCAAAATTTTTCCCATTTCCCTAAGACAAAAAGTCATACTATGAGGATGAAATATTTTGTTAGTTATAGAGTATGACATAATTTATACTGACTTAAACTTAACTTTCTTTAAAGTAGTATCTATTTCTTGTCAGTTGTATCTAAACCACAGGAAAATCAAATATGTAGTTATTAAGTATTTTAAATATATTATGCAAAATAAAGAAAAATTTTGAATAAAAAACAAAAGATTTCAAACAATATGGTATAATGTATAGTTCAGTATAATGTACATCTTTTTCTGTACACATTGGTCATTTATTTAACAATTTAATATTTTGTGTAATCAAAGAACACATTTTTTCTAGAAATATAAACCATTTATTTTGTTTTCAATTTGGTGTTGTATATGACTCTTTCACCTCCAAAATTAAAATAAATACATTTATTTAGTAATATGACTAATGCTTCCTCCCATTTGCCTGCATCTGCCTCAAGTTCAGTCGCTAACATTACAATGAGACCATAAAGTAACTGAAAATTACTGTGTCGTATATGATCCCCAGAGATCAGACTTACATATAGGCAAATTTAAATCAGACTAATTGTAGCAATTTTTTAAAAGAGAAATTGATTAACTCCTTTTTTCACATTGTCAGGTTTTCTTCCATCTGTGCAAAAAATGAATTGGGTCATAAATCCAGAGACAGCCAAAAATACAAGCCCACATATAACATCCTATTTATGCAAATAGTACATCTGCTGCTATATAAGCAGGTCAAAGACTAGTTCCAACTAGACTTACAAACCCACAATACTGTGAGGATTAAATAAATCAAAACCACATTCTACTAGAAGTATTTAAAAAATCTTAATATAGTCATGCAATAGAATTATGTACAACTGGCTTATGAAGTGTTTTAATTACCCAGTATATCTGAATGCCAGCTCATATTTTGGCTACCAATAGCCAATTGTCCACAAAAAAAAGAACTTCCCCTTTGCATTTCTAGTAGCATATATTTATAAAAATATAAGATTTTTATATTTTCTAAAAATGCTTTAACATATCAAATATATCTACATTTTCCCTTCTAAGTATAGAGTAGCAAAATATGAGACTTTTCTTATATTTAAATATTTTATAGAACTAATGCATCCTCTTTGTACAAAAGAAAGTCTTGGTTATAGGTGTATTATGATTTATTTTAATTTTTATGAATAATGTTAATGTTTAAGAAGTAAATGTAAATAATGTTACATTTTTTAATATGTGTTTTACATATTACCAAAAGTGAATCTCATGCACATTGTATGAAGAAAATAGAGCAACATTTTTTTACCAAATGGAAAATGGGAAACACAGTCTTTTAGTAAATGATGTAGTCTGGATTCAAAACGAGGTTTTCTGAATTCAGAAGCTATAACTTAAACTATGCTGCATGAATTTTTCGTTTATTCTACATTCAGTGTTTGTAAATGTGCTTGTGTGCTGGCTTAATAACAATAAATTAATTGTCTATTAGTTAATAATGAGCAATAATTAAATTATTCATAGAGTAAAACATTCATAGGAGAAAAAGATTTTAGTGCTTACTTTGGTCATGGACATTGTTCAGTACTAAAAGACAGTGCAATTTAAAATGTATCATCAACTATCCTTCAATAAACACTAAACCAAAAAATATATATATAACTTTGTAATACAAAATAGGTTTTTTGAAAATATGCAGAAAGAGGTGTGGTCTTCTTTTCCATCCTAACCTAAGATATACAGCCATATATTGTCTCTACCAAAGTCACTTCTTTAAACTACAACTAAATAGCAAAAATATGCCAACCACTTTAGTATTTTTCTCAGGTTTATAATTTTTACATTTTAATTTTATGTGCTTATTTTTTTCATAGGTAAAACTTTTCAGGTTTTCAAAATTCAAAAGTTGCACAATGTTGTACCACATGTACCATAGAAAGTCTTACTCCTGAAAGAAAAAAGAGGAGATGCGAACTCCACAGTCCAAGCAGGTTTATTGCTAAACCTGAGAGGGCTGCCTCTGTCCTGGCCGGCAGAACAAAGGAAAGGGGTCTCTAACAGGCCAAGAGGCTTTTTATGGCCAGGGCTTTTGACAGGCTCTTTGAGGGGAGGGGTCGGGGAAAGGTGGGCTTGTGGCTTGCTGACGTGTCCTCTGGAGGATACTTGTAGCCTGGGTAAGATGACACCTAGGTCTCTCTGAGATGGTGGGCGGGCTTATTCAAAAGGCGGTACTCAGGCTTGAATTCTATCAACTCCTACTTCTGTTGCCCAGACATCTCATTGTACATACGGGCAAACAATTATATTAGGCTTTTTCAAAATAGAATCCTGCAAATACATTACACATATCCAAGCCAATGCACTTAGTTTCTTTCCCCCCTTTTATTATACAAATGGCATATAATAGTTACAATGTTGAGAATATTTTACTTTTTTTTATAATTTGACATTTTTCTTAGAGGCCAATGGGCATCAATAAACACAGATCTCATTATTTTCTTTTTACAGACTCACGGAAGCTGTATGGGTATATCGTGCCCAAGAGCAGTTTTCAGTACATGCCACCATTATCCACTTAGTAGCAAAGTCCAGAATCTATAGCTGATTAATTAATTTTTATGAATAACGTTAATGTTTAAGAAGTAAATGTAAATAATGCTACATTTTTTCAATATGTATTCTACATGTTATCAAAAGTGAATCTCACGCACATTGTATGAAGAAAATAGAGCAATATTTTTTTTACCGAATGGAAAATGGAAAACATACTCTTTTAGTAAATGATGTAGTCTGAATGCAAAATCCAGAGTCTACAGCTGATTAATTAATCCTGGTCAAAGTAATCCTTTAACTAACCTACTCAAATAAGCTCTTAACTTTTCTCTATCCTTGCTCCTAAAAAATTCTTCTTTCCTCTTGAATAATTATTTGGAAATCTAAGAAATTCCTGCACTTTCTCTACTTCAAGTCTCCTTATGGCTTCTCATTGTTCTTGCTTACACTTTCTACCTCATTACTATTCTTCTCCTTTTCCTAAGCTATGTTTATATTTAGTTGTTATTTATTAGCAGCTACATGTATGTCATGCTCTTGTTTTAAATGTTTGAATACCAAAGAGAAAGAAGCAAAGTTCCACTTTTCATGCCTTTGGTCACATGGGGAAAGATAGGAAATAACCTAAAAAATACATTTCAGGTGATAAAAAGTGCTAAAAATGAGAAGGATAAGGGGACACAAAGTGAGGAGCTGCAGTATTTTTTACAGGGTGGTGGGGAGAACTCAGGTCGGTGCGTGGGGTGCAGTACTCTGGGCTGAGGACAAAGCAGCGGCAAAGACTCTGAGGGGAGAGCATGGCTTATGTCGTAGAGATGTGGGCCCTTTAAGCTTGGAGAACAGACCGAGCAGGCCTTGAGGCAAGAATGAAAGCAGGGAACACATTGGAAAACTACTAAAGAAAAGAGCTGATGAAGTTGATGGTGTTATGGTCAAGGATAAGCAATAAAGTGACTGAAAACTGGTTTAATTCAGAATACATTTCGAACTGGATGCACTAATGGATTGGATGTGAGAAGTGTTAGAATAGAGGGGTCAGTGATAACATGGATGTTTTGGCCTGAGCAAATTTAAATTGTGGAAGCTGGAGCAATAGAGAAGTAGCAAAGTTTCTGGTTTTGTTTTTGGGAGAGAGGCTGAGTTCAATATTAGGCAGGTATTTGTCATTTAAATGGAGTCAAGCAGGAAGTTAGAAGTATGGGTATGAAAGTCATGTTGAGATCTGACTCCATGGTACTGGGTGGATTGATGGCAATGTGACTTGGAACTGAATGGGATTATCCAGCCAAACTCATGGATAAAGAGACAGCTAAAGACTAATGGGACTCTTTTATTTAGAAATCTAACAAAGGGGACTGTGAAGACACAGCCAGTGAGGTTGTAGGATAGAGTTAGGTAGGATGGAGGCCCAAAGAAGGCAGTACTTCAAGAAGAAAAGAATGAAGAGTTAGCATGGTTGATCCGCAGGAGAATGGAGGCAAAGACCTCGCACTTGGATTGAGCTGCATGGAAGCCTATGGTGCTGCTGAGAAGCACAGTCTGGGTGGAATGACAGGGATAGAAGTCTGAATAAATGCGTTCAGTGAAGAAATGGGGGGGGAGGAACAAGTAGAAACAAAAATATTCATAACTCATTCAAGGATTTTTTCCTGTAAAGTGAAAAATGGGGCAGTATTTTTGGAGGGAAAAGTGACAATCTCCAAATATGATTTCTATTTCCTTTTTTTTTTAATCAGTTTGTGCTTTATGAATCCCAAAGTGATTATACACCTATACTAGGTATATAAATATTTATGATTTTATGTCTTCACTTATTTTTATCCTTTTGAGATAGAGCAGGGAAATGGACAAGGGTCAGGCCATTGTAAAATCTACTTAGCCTTTGAAAAAGGCTCAGTTTATTCTTTAACTTAATCTATATGCTGTTCTTCCTCTTCTTGCAGCCCCTTCATCAATTAAGTAAGTTTGTTGCCAGAAGGAGAGAGAGACCTGCAGAGTGTAAATGACCCTACATGGGAAAAGAATGCTGAGCTTCAGATGAACACATCACCTAAATAGCCCTGTTCTGAAGACAAAACTTCAAAGGAATTGTTAGACACCTGTATACATCATGCTTTATGCCAACCTTACCCATAAGGCCCTATAAAACCCCAAACCCTAAATTCGTAAGCATGCCTCCTCTCTGAGGTCGCCTGCACTCCCACCTGAGTGTGTACTGTCTAATATCAAATAAACTTTCTTGTTGCATAAGCTGAATTCTCTTGTCTCTGAACTTTTTTTTCATGATAGACAAGAACTTTCCATCCTCTACCTCTGGTGGTAAATGTCTGTGTCACTGTGCTATTTCATTCAACTTTCTAGTCTTAACATAACCCTTTTCTCCCTCCCTGTTTTATGTCAGACCCGTGAGGAAGTGCAAGTTCTCAGAACAAACTCACTCCATCTGATGCTCTGTGGTGTGGCTCCCACAAATCGTGGTGTGTCAGGGATATAATTCCCACATTGTGCAGATCAGGCGGACTCTGGATGCTGGGTGACCCTGGCATTAGGAGTTGGCAAGTGATTTTCCCTAGGCCGCTGTGCAGAAATTCAACAAACTTCTATTTTCTCCCTCCATTCTTCCTTGCTCTCTACTGCCTGCAGAGCTGTTGACATTAGCTTCTACTCTTGTTTTAATGAATTCCTTTCTTGCTGGCACTTGTTTGACCTGATGGAGAATTCTTTCCCTTGTCAGAGTCAAGAACCCTTCCCTGTTAGGGCTGAGGATTCACCTAGTGTGCACTGAAAGACTTCCCCAGATGCAGCCACCTGGCAACACTTTCCTCATTCTAAAATGTCTCTTTTTATATCTGTCTTGAAGTCCTCTGCATCTAATAAGGCCGCCCTAAACCTTCTGATGCTTACTACTTGTGAGTATTTTAAGCTATGTTGAAAATATTTCCCCGTAGTTAAATTGTTTAATTCACTTACATTGAATATGTTTGTTTATTAATTATAAAGCTATTTATGACTACTTTCATGCTACAATGGCAGAAGTGAAGAGTTACAATAAAGACCATATGGTCCTAAAATATTTACTGTCTCGTCCTTTTAAGAATGAATTTGCTAACCTCTACTTTAAAGGATGCTGAATTTTGTTCTGTAGAGGAATTAAATTATTAGTGGATCGTCTTAGTCTTGTCAAGCTTGTTTCTATACTTTATTAGAGGACACAAGTTAATTTCTGGTTTGTACTGAATACTGGTGATGACCGTTTTTCTAGGACATGTTTTGTCCTCTTAAAGTAAACATTTCCTGAAGCTTCAACTGAATACCTGAAGTCCTCAGTGAGGTTCCCCATTTCTGTCTGAGCTGGAACTTAAACTCTGATACTGCCTGACGGCTGATGTGTATGTTCATTTCTTGGCCCAACAGTGGCTACAGTATTGTACTTTAGAAAGTCTTACCTGTGCACCTGCAGGTCTGGATGAGCAGGATTAAAGGGAAATGGGGTATTGATGAAATAGGTGAAGGGAAACAAATAGTGAGAATGTTTGTTATCTTGATCTGGGCAATGGATACATGAGTATATACACATGTCAAAATTCATCAAACTGTAAACTACAATTTGTGCATTTTATTCCATGTACCTCAGAACAATTTTTTTTAATTTGCAAAATAATGTTCTTTTTATGGCTTAAATATTTTATTTGATCAAAAAAATTTTTTCTGGTGGTCTTTTGGGGAGTTGACAATTGTTAGCTCATGTGAAAATTCTTTCACGATGGTCAAGACTCTTGATAATGGAAACATTGACTTAGGATTTTCTCTTTCCCCCAGCTTTCTTGAGGCATGATTGCTAAATAAAAACTGTATTTATTTGTGATACAATGTGATGTTTTGATATACTTGCATATTATAAAATGATTACCATAGCTAAGCTAATTAAATATCCATCACCTCACATATTTACCATGTGTTTGTGTGTGTGTTCTGTTTTGTGCTTAATACTGAGAACATTCAAGATGTACTCCTAGCAAACTTCAAGTACACAATACAGTATTATTACCCATAATCACCATGCTGTACATTAAGTTTCCAGAACTTACTGATTCTAAAAGCCTGAACCTTTGTAACCTTTGGCCAGCATTTCCCCATTTTCTCCACCTCACTGCCCCTGGTGACTCTCTCTTATGCTCTGCTTCTATGAGTTCAGCTTTTTTAGATTCCACATTTAAGTGAGATCATGCAATACTTGTTTTTCTGTGTCTGGCCTATTTCACTTAGTATAATGTGCTCCAGAATCATCCATGTTGACACTAAAGGCAGGATTTCATTCTTTTTAATGGCTGAATTATATTCCATTGTGTGTGTATGTGTATGTTTCTCTGTGTGTATAATATTGCAATTTCTTTATCCATTTATCCACTGGCAGACACTTGTTTCCATATCTTTGCTATTGTAAATAATGCCACAATGAACCTGGGAGTAAAACTATCACTTCAAGATCCTGATTTTATTTTCTCTGGATATACACCAAGAAGTAAAATTGATGGATCATATTGACAATTATATTTCTATTTCTTTGAGGAAACTCCATACTGTTTTACATAATGCCTACACCAGTTTACATTCCCATCTATAGTGTACAAGAATTCCTTTTTCACCACATATGCATCAACACTTGCTATATCTTGTTTTTTGCTAATGTCCATCCTAAAGAGGGGTAGTGTCTCACTGTGGTTTTGATTTGCATTTCCCTGATGGCTATTGATGTCAAGCACCTTTATATATGCCTGTGCGGCATTTGTATGTCTTCTTGAGAAATGTTTGTTTAGGTGGTTTGCCCATTTTTTTGGTTTGTTGTTGTTGTTGTTTTTGCTATTGAGTGGTTTACATTCCTTATGTATTTTGAATATTAACCCCTTATCAGATATATGGTTTGCAAATATTTTCTCTCATTCCACAGGTTGTCTCTTTACTGTTATTTCCTTTGTTGTGCAGAAACTTTGCAGTTTTATGCAATCCAGCTTGTCTATTTTTACTTTTGTTGTCTGTGCTATTGGATTCATATCCAAAAAATTATTTCCAGACCAGTGTCAAGAAGCTTTTCGTTTATGTCTTCTTCTAGTTATTTTACAGTTTCAAGTCTTGTGTTTAAGTCTTTTTTTGAATAGGTTTTAATATATGGTGTGAGAAAAGAGTCCAATTTAATTCTTATGCATGTGGATATCCAGTTTTCCCAACAGCATTTAGTGGAGACTGTCCTTTCCCCATTGTGTGTTCCTGGAAACTTTGTCAAATATTAGTTGACGAGAGATGTGTGGATTTATTTCTGGGCTCCCTAATCTGTTCTATTTGTCTGTATGCCTGTTTTTGAATGCCGATACCATATTGTTTTGATTACTATAGCTTTTTAATATATTCAGAAGTCAAGAATTGTGATGTCTCCACTTTTGTTCTTCTTGCTCAAGTTTGCTTTAGCTATCAGGGGTCTTTTGTGGTTTCATATGAGTTTTAGGATTTTTTTTTTCTATTTCTGTGAAAAACGCCATTGGAATTTTGACAAGGATTTGCATTTAATCAGTAAACTTCTTTGAGAAGTATGGACATTTTAACAATATTACTTCTTTCAACTTAGACTCTGTAAACTTCTCAAACAGGTGTCTTCTTGACCTCAACAGTGAATAAGTCTTTTTTGGGGTCTGAGATATGATTTATTTTGTGGAGCTCCCAAATGCTAAATGTACTTCACCTTCTTGTAAAAATGATCCTTTTTATAGAAATCCTTTTACTATTTAGTGTAAAAACTCTCATTCTTGGTGTAATCTCATTCCTGGTACTGCAACACTACTCAGCTTCTGTCTTTCTTTCTTACAATCTGTTCAGTTTGTCAGGGAAAATGTATAGAGAGATAACTGATATGGGCCCTAAATGTCTGTATTTGACCTACCGAGAAGACTAATAGTTCCCACAAACCACATTCTGGAAACAATTGCCTTTATTTTGCTGTTCTACTCACATTTACCTCTACAAATCCATTGCCTTGCAAACTTCTCCTCCAGATCCACTACCTGACTCATCTGTTTGTCCACAGTCCTCCAAAGCTCAATTGCCTTTTACAGTTAGACATCTTTCAGAATACAGTAACTCTTTTAGAATAGATTGTAAGCCTTGATCTTGGTCTGATCCGAGAGCCATTTAGAAAATGTTTCCAAATCTTAGAAGTGAATAAGAAAATCACAGAAGCATTTATAATAAATCCAAGGATCTTAGATCTATGTTATTTATTTATGTTTGTAGGCTCTTCAGATAGGAAAAAAAAAGGAAAGCAGAGAAAGGAGATCTGATGATAACATAAGTGTCTCCAAATATCATGGGAAACCAGAGGTGCTTAGAAAAGCTGAAGAACTTGGAGTTGGACCACATATGTGTGGGGAACTGCCTTTGCATCTCAGCCTCGTCACGAAGGTGGCCGCTGAGAACTGCCTTTAAATCTCAGCCACGCCAAAGATGGCCGCTGAGAACTACCTATAAATCTCAGCCATGCCAAAGATGGCCACTGAGACCTGCCTCTGAATCTCAGCCACGCCCACTCTAGTCCACCTCTTACATCAGAGACAACTGCGCATGCCCACAACTCTGTGCGTGATTGGAAAATTGAAAGTCGCCTTCTTAGCGTGGGGGGTGACCGATCAGGAGAGACTTCACCCTATATATCCCATGCCCTGAGCCCCAATAAATGAGTTCTTGCTTTGACTGAACTTACTGTCGCGTCTGATTGTCTCCGGCCAGCGGCCAGCGGCGAGTGGCCAGCGGCCAGGCAGAGGCTGCGGGAACGGGTGGACAGTCGGCGCTTACCTCCCTTACTTCGCCTGTTGGAGCGTGTCTCCCTCTCCCTTCCTTTCCCTCCATTGGCTCAGAGGGTTACGGAAAGAGCTTGCAACCAAAAGAGCTTGTAACACAAAAGGCTGTAGTCCTGACCCTGAGCAGGACCAGTGGGAGAGAGGCTAGAAACTCCAACACATATGGAGGGTGCTGGGGAGGTCATCAAAATGTGTCCTCCAGCTGACCTGTGTGCTGGACTAGGTAACTGGAGACTCCTCATGCTCTCCCCTATCCTTGGAATGTGGATTCTGTCTGCCTTCCCCACTCCCAGCTTCTCCAGGGATAGAGCCTTGAGATAGTGATGTGGTTTTGAGACCATTAGGACAGTATTCATAACTGAATCCAGTTAAATCTTTCATATAAACTTTTAAGATTTGGTAGGGAGATGCAGAGATATATTCATCTTGTAACCATTCAAGAAAAGCCTTGTATATAAATTCCCTTGCTTATTAAACCTACCAACTACCAACTGGAGTGGTCTGCTTCTTTCTTTAGTTTTTCTGACAAAGTATGGGGGCCAGTTTCAGATTATACCCAGGAAGCCCCTAAAGAGCTTGCAAACCAACAGAGGGCTACCCACAAAGTCACTCCTATGAAAATAGACAGATAATTTTGTCAAACTTCAGAGAGGATATTAACCATTTTTACACAGAACACAGTAGACCCTAATGCAGATGTGACCATAGCTCTTTCTTACATTTGTGAAATCCTTAACCAAGGAATAGAGAATTTAAGCTTGCAAGAAAAATGGTAATGATAAATTGACCATTGCTAGATCTACAACCTCTTCTGAGCATTTGAAAGAGCCTCATAAAAAAGGCAGAACAAACTGGTGGCTTTCAGATAAAACAGATGTTCACACCCCAATATTTAAGCACCAGGAAGAAGTATCTGATTTCTCATTTTACCCATAGGTTTAAAGTAAGACATTTCTGAAAATGTTAAAGGAAGAACTTGTGAATTACTTAACTTTTACCTGCCAACTTTTACCCAAGGGAAATGTTTTTCTCCTTTGTGATAGAAAAACTGCTAATTTAAAAGAGAGATCACCTGAGAATATGGAATTGCCAAATTAAATGGTATCCTCGATATCCCTGAGGGCTCCCTTAGTCATAATCAGAAGAAACTAATTTGATTATCGATTACTGATATCTTTTTGTTTAAGTAAAACCCAAATTAAAGATATCCCAGACATGCAGATTCATTATAGGCTGAATATTGTACTGATCTTTATAAAATTATTGGAGCTAAACCTTTAAAATTCATATAGACCCATTCAAACATCAAGCTTTGCAATACTCTTAAAACAAGAAACTGACATCATAACCTGATGAACTGAATATGAAAATGACTATTCACACCCTGTACTAGTTTTTATAACACTGTTATACTTTCAGTAAAGAAAACCAATGGAAAAGAGCATAAGTTTGTTCAGAACATCAGGATCATAAATAAAATGGGCAATATTGACTTCCCTGTGGTTAGAATTTAAATGCTATTCTATCTTCAGGATCACTTGAAGCTATGTATTTTGCAGTTGTAATTATGTTTTCTGTTTACTTTAGTGACCTTTTATTTAGATCTAGATCATCAATACCTGTCCATTAATTACTGGGAACTCATAACATACCTGGAATCTCAATCTCAGAAGTTGACTGAGACACAGTCCTAGTTTGTACACACCATTAATAAGGAACTCAAACATCTCTATAATTCTATACTTATTCAGCATATGGATGATCAATTACTATTTTTGAAAGATGAGGTGAACTCTAAGATGGATTCTATTTACCCATTTACTGTTTCATTTCAGAGACACTTAAAGATTAAACAAAAATAATAGTTATAATTTTGTCAAAGCAAAGTATATTATTTAAGACATAACTCATTTGAAGAAGGTAAATTCCACAATATGGACAGATTACATACCATTTAAAACTTTCCCAAGCCAATTATTATAATCAAATAAGAGTATTTAGAGTATTTGTGGGTTCTATCAGCTATGGCAAGCAATAGTTTCTCAACTTCTCTATTTCCCCAGTCCTCAAACTACTTGGTGCTCACTACATAAGCAAGCATTTAAATTTTAACATACGCTCTTATATAGCTTTCCTCTCTGAGCCAATCAAATTTTTATAAATCTTCCTATCTATACACACATGAGCAATTGAGACAATTGATTTAAACTTATAGAAATCATCAGAGACCAGTAGGTTACTAAAACCTCTTTCTTGACCGAGTGTCCATAGCCAATTACTGATGTCTAAGGGTAAGTGAAGTAGGGCATGCTTATCTTTCCAGGGTAGAGTACATTGTGATGAAGAATACACTAATTAAAGTAAAGGAAATTCTAATGTCAGGAGTTGCTTTTATCTTTTTCTTTAGGAACAACTTAAGCTGACTTGAAAAGCATTTCAACTTTTAGGAGTTTGTGCTTCCTCATATATAGTGATATATATGCATTCAAGATGCCTTCTGGATATGTATGCATTCAAGATGTTTTCTAGAACAGTGATTAAATTGATATTTAAAACTTGGTTTTGTAAACTGAGTCACACTTCCAAGGATTGCATATATATATTTGCATAACAGTCATCAAATGGGAGACTTAAGGCAGTCTAAGAGCAAATTTGTGACAGCTTATTGTAGAAGTATGTTTGCTCATTTTTCTAAAATTTCAAATAATGGCATTTCCAGTGTTTCAAGAAGTATGTCAGGCAATGCAGAAATGGTTGGAATTGTTTTTTTAAGTTTCTGAGGATCTCAATAGATGGTCTTTTTCCCCCCATTTTGTTGCTTTTGTGTGTATATAATAAACATTCAAGCTACAAGCTCTGAATTACATCCACACTGAAGGAAACCCTGAGAAGTTGCTACATAACTACGGTTTACAGCAGCTTCAGATTAGACGAAGAATATCATTTCCACATCATTGCTCTCAGTCAGCCCAAAATGGTGAAAATAAATTTCTGTGCCTCACTTTAAAATCTCCTGTAATGTGGGAAGTGCTAAACAGCACCAATTTACCTTTACTGAAGCTAATTAAATCTTTAAAACAATGACTTAGGATGAATTTGCAAATGACCATTAAGGATTCCCTAATTTACACTTAAGAACTTCTTGATAACTTCGAATACCTTCAAAGTGTTCTTCTTAAGAAAGTATAAAGAGTAAAGTGCTTAAGTAAAGTGCTTTTACTTTATAATAATATTAAAGTATTAATTCAACTAATAATGCAAGTAATATTAATAATGATAAAAGCTCAATAAACTTAAAAGAGCAATTTTTTAAAGGACATGCAAGGTTTATATTATAGCAATAATCTAATCAAGTCATCAGGATTTAGTAATGTATTCAAAATAAAATGTTATTGTCTAAAACATGAATGTCAATTCCTTTTCACAAAAAGCTTTTGATATATTCTCTATTTCAGGAATCATAATAATCTTTTAGAGATAAATCTTAGGTTATCCAAGTCCAATGGAACACTATTAAATTTCATTGCTTTGTGCATACATGTAGAATGTTAAGAATATACCTTAACTAGTATAGGTATCTCATTTCAATTTTAAATTAAATTTAAAATAAGCGACAACAAAAAACCCGTAACTGCTATAGATGCTAAAACAATTTAAAAGCATTTATAAAGTTTTTTAACTTTCAGAAATCAGTATATTCTTTTTCAAAATCTAAAGAGCTTAGTGGGATATCTGTTATATAATTTCAGCATGCTTTATATTTTTCTGGATTGATATGCATACCTGCCAAAGTTATGTATTAACATGGAGCATTTTCATACTTGTTAACTATGAACAGTATGTTTAAGTGTTTAACCACAAAGTTCCCAGGTTTTTACATACAATGGTATTAACAACCAAACTTCATTAAGTATAAACATGTGAAGTTAAGACATTCATCTAGATATGAAATATCTACTATTGCAACTGATCATATAAAAATTGTATTGTTTCATAGTGATTATAATACAAAAAAGCAACTCAAGTAATGATGCAAACTAGAAAAACTTTTATTTTGGGAAGGTTTTTGCTCTGTTTCTTAATTTGCTTTCTGCTTTGTTTAGTTTGGAGAATATTTTCTTATATTGGAAGTTCATTAAAAATTACACAGAAGTCTCTTCTTTTATTAAGCTACTAGTGTTTGTGCAAACACTTTGAAATCTCAAGAATAATCTGTTCTATTTCCTATTATGCCATTCCCTTTACAACTGCTGTGATAAGCAATCCTCCATTTAATGACACTAGATCATATCATACTTTTATATATCATAGCTGCCTATTTTGAAAAGGAAAACACAAGCTTTTAATACTGAAATGTATTTAAGTTCAAACTTTAATGATAACTCTTTCAGACTCATATATTTCAAGATAAAGTAGTATACTATTAGAGCAACTCATCTAGTTTACAGACTGAAAAGTTCCCTTCCTGGGCCAGCCTTGACCCTATTTAAGTCCAGTTCCTCAGTTGCTATAAGTTGCTTCCCTGGCCCCCCCGTGTCCAGACGCTACTGAGTTACTGTCAAGGAGGTTTCCCCCCCTGCTTTGTAAGTGTGGTAAACTCTGTTATCTGCCTCCCTGTTAACTTTCAGAAGTCAGGAGAGAAGAAATGAAATGAAAGAAAACGATATTGATAACAAAAATCTTTCTCACACTATTATAGAAAGAGTTAGAGATAAAGTGGAAATATACTTTAAGGTAGTAACTTTTACATAGAAATTTTAAGTACATAACTTTGGATATCCAGTGAGAATAACTTTAAAATTTTCATTTATGACTTGATTTCTGTCTTTTCTAAAAACAAAAGAAAAGGAAAGCATTATAATATACTTCTAACTCAGACTTACTCTCCATGAAAACCTAAGGAATTTTTGCTTACAACACATCTTGGACAAAAAAAGGACCAAAAAAAAAAAAGCTGAATTAATACAAATAGTTATATTATAGTTGATTTAATCTAATTTGAACCAATTCAGAAATGCTAACCTCATGAGAAATTCAAAGTTGATGATAGAGTGGCAATTTTTCTAACTTATGCTCAGAGAAACAATGAAGTTACTAAATATATGGTAAACTTAATTTTATTATTTACTGAAAAATCTACATATTTAAACTGCAGAAAAAGAAAACATATATTTGAGCCTACATTTAGAGGAGGAGGAAAAAACAATTAGTAACTTTGCATATAATACTGTAGTAGGCAGGACCCTAAGACAACCCCCAAGATTTCTGTCTCCTGTATTTCCCTTGCATAGGCAGAACCTGTGGATATAATGAGCTTTCAGTCTTGCAATTATGTGCTATGTGGCAAAAGTGATATTATTCTTGGAGGAGCTGATAATCAAAGCAGAGGATGTTCTTCAGGTACAGAGGAAGATATAAGAAAGATGCCCTGCAAGCTTAAAAGAAAGCAAATTGCCAGGCTCTTAACTGCTGACGGGGAAGGGCAGCTTCTAGTAGCTGAGAGCAGTTGCAGAACCAGGGTAGGGAGTACGCTCTGGCGGAAACCAGTGAGCTTGCAAGGAGGTCCTGGACCCCACATGTGAGTGGCAGCATTGCTGATGTGTTCACTTTGGCCTCCTGAGGCTCAGCAGAGGCCCCAACTAACTTATTCCCAGACTCCTGGCCCACGGAAACTGTGAGATAAAAATTTGCCATTTTAAGTTGACACATTTGTGGTCATTATTAATACAATGATAGAAAACTAATACAAACACAGATAGGATAAAATGCAAGCTTGACTGGTCTTTCTTCCGACTTTCATATAAAGGTTTTGGCTCTGCGCCCCTACTTCCTAACATATGAACCTTGAAAGGGAATAGTACTCCAATACAATATTCATGAAAGGAGTAATTTTAGTGTATTTCCTCATTCTATGATATTTGGATATACACATTTAGTGTTTGGAAAAGAACGGTTGTGTTGTGCAAGCTTGCTCAGAAACACCAAGTTGTGTGACTGATAAAACTGTTACAAAATGGCCCCCACACCAGTATTTCTTAACTGTATTCCCAAGTGGTCAGACATCTCCTATTGAGCTGCTAGATTGATACTAACTTATAACATATGAGAGTCATCTATACACCCCAAATTATAAATTTCTGGAATATTCACTGTCTCTTCTAATAACAGGAATGCTTGAGTCTCTTACTCAGGTCATGTGTCCCAGTCCCAAGGCATCTGACCAGCATCATTTGCATTTGCTTATATGGTAAACATGGAGTCAGAGAGAAGGGGCAGGAAGTCCTGAGCAACAGATTGTTTAGGCTTTGGGATTGCCTGATGTTATTTATGGTTCTTCGTTGAAAATGCCAATTCACCTGTCAAATTTACATCTAAAAAATGTTTGCAACGTGCATTCCATAGTTTTGTTTTCTGAAACCTATTATTTTCTGGATTCCTGTTTTGGTTATTTCTTCATTTGATCATTTGATCTCTCTTTAGGTATATTAATATTGGGTTAAATAAATCACTGGTCCAAGTAAAGCAGCCAATCCTTAGAATTTAAAGATATTCCCTATGCTTTTATTGTGCGGTGATGAAATGACTTAAACCCGCAAAGATCGGCTACATATTTCATTTCAGGAAACAGAAGTCATTCCAAATATTTTAATTAAGAAGAGATTTAATACGGAGGATTTCACACATACAACATAACTGGAGGAGCTGAAGAAGCAGATTTGGAGCTGAGTGTTTAGCACACATGCCTGAAGCATGCGCCAGCTGTTAATGCAGTTGCCTCTGAGTACCCAAGACATTGGTGAATATTCATCAGGAGCTTCTGTATAGGGCTCTAGACCATGATGTGTGAAGGAGAAATGAAACTATTGTGTAAAGCCGCTGAAAATGAAGGCATTTGTTATACAGTTAGTTTAACAGGACTAATACAAACATAGGTCCTTTTAAACATTATTATCATTATAATTTTTAACCTGTGGTATATTTGAAAATATGAAAGATTTTTTTTAATATCAAGATGATAAGTTTGATTCAGTACGTTTAAGTATAAAACCAAATAATGGTGTTTCATATATGTGACCCAAATCTATTATCTTACCATGTGTACTAATGTGTTATACATGGTATTGGCAGTGTAATCATCCGAGGAAAAATAACCTCTTGCAATAGTTTTTTCTGTAAATATGGCAAATGTGAGGATGTTGTATGAGAAACAGTCATACGTGTCGGGGCCGCCGTCACTGACTCTCCTCTTGCTTTGGCTGTCATCACGATCATACAATTGTCATTCCTTTTAATGTCATAAAATTGCAGTTCATATTGCTGCAAAATATTAGCACGCATGCTTTTATTTGTCTTTACATTTGCTTTGGATTGGCAGAAAGCCAAATCTAATTTAAGCATTATGATTGTTTTCTGTTTCAAAAGGTAAAAAAACAGTGGAAGAACTGAATCTTTACATGATATGTGAATGTAACAAGCTAACCTCAAAAGAATCTGTACTATATAATCTAGCACCCTGTTAATTTTGGAACAAGAGATGTTGCAGTTTTTTATTGTACTAATTCATAATAGTTCATCATAAGAAACTGGACTATAATAAATAAGGTGAAAAAATTGATTTTATCTTCCAGCAATAATTGAACTAGATACACACTTTATACAAATTTAAACTAGAACGAAATGTTAATTCATTCTGAAGTAAAAGAGATAGCTTTACAAAGTTGTTAAATAATATATCATCAAAATGGAATTTGAGAATTGATGATTTAAAATGTATTTTGATTAGAAGTGATTTCTTATTTTACTTAAGTAGCAAATAAGCATTGACTTCACTAACATTAAATAAGCATATTTATACACACAGACATTTTCTGCATTATTCCTACTTTATCACATACAGAAACAAATGAAATATGTAGTTACACCAGAGCCTAGGTAATTTTACCAGTATCACAAACATAAGTGATAATGTACAAATAATATCATCCATCACATTAAAATGAAATTAAAATATAGCCTATTATATAGTTTTATTTATATTAATATATGCATGTGTATTCTTTTACTTGCAGTTAATTAAAAGCTAATAGCATAGGAATTGACACATGATTTTATATTTTAATATATCTGTGTATAGTAACAATTTAAAAAAATATAAACTTTGGGATTTTGAAAAGAAAAATTTACTTTTGTTCTAAAAAACTACTAGCTGCCCTCTATCCCTAACTCTCCAAATCCATTTTTAGTTTTGTTATAAAAAAATAATTTTTTGGATGGGATCAATGCTGCCCAATTATTAGCACCATTTCCTAAGTCCCTTGTTGCTATGATAGCTTTTATCTGGATATAGCTACATGACTAATTTCTGGATAATGCAGTGTGAACGGAGGGGATATTGCAACTTTTGCATCATGTCTAAAGTAAAAGGATATGCCTTCATTAAGCACTTTCCTCTTCTTTCTGGACTGTTTTGCAGAATATGTATTGGTTTTAGGTCTCTTGTACAGTGAGGACACAGGCAACAATTAATGTTAGAAAAGCAGAATAGAAATGATCTGGGAGTCCAACAAAGTAGTGCTTCCATTCAACCTTCTAATGCTTAACCATAAGCTATCACATTACAGACAAATAGGAGTTCTCTCTTATTTTAGTCACACACTGGAGTCCCAAACACGGCAGCCAAAACTAAGTAATACAGACTGTGGTTCGTAGTTGTAATACTGAATGGAACATCACCCCAAAGAGCTATAAGGTCACAGATATGGCAGGCTGGAAGCTAACACTTATTTTGCTGTGGAAAAACTACTGGTAAATTTTCTATAAGCAAGTTTTACTCACTTTAATATCTACAAATCTGGAATGCCTCTAATATTTGATAGATTTTTCACAATTGCTTTCAACTAGAGGGGAGTCTTGGCATGGTTGTTATTGCCTGAACCACATCTGGGCCATATAGAAATTTCTGTGTAACGTTCAAAGTCGTAGACTTAAATTTGAATTAATTGGCTTGTGGAGAAAGTGGAGATTTGATCTGTAGAAAGGGCTTACAGGGTAGAAAACATATTCACTGTGGGAGTGGTAACAACTTGAGAAGTAGCACTTTGAAGGTTGGCCAAGGGGTGGAATGTGTCCGAGGCTGAAAGTTGTCTCCCATTAGCTCTATTACTTTTCATTTGTCATTGTAATATTTCTAGATGGCAGCATCTTTCAACTTATAAGAGCAATACTCTAGGGAAGACAGGCGTGGGGTAAATGGCAGAATTTCCA
Source organism: Phataginus tricuspis (assembly GCA_029783875.1). NCBI lineage: Eukaryota > Metazoa > Chordata > Mammalia > Pholidota > Manidae > Phataginus > Phataginus tricuspis. The sequence continues at coordinate 4,826,610 of JAQQAC010006877.1, read as the reverse complement.
GGCTCTCCCGCCTGGCCTTAGTGCCCTTACATATCAATAGGTATTTACCGCTGCAGCCTTGCAGCCTCCAGTGCAAGGGGTGGAGAGAAATCCGACACTCCCTCATTCCCTCCTTCCCTCGTTCTTGGTAGGTAATTGTTCTGGCGTCTGCCAGTCACCAAGGACCGCCCATGGAGTTCCTCCCAGAAGGGGCTGGCAGGGAAGTAGAGAGCCCACCGTGGCCTCAGGAAAATGGAGCATGGATCCGGCTTTGCTTAGCAGGGATCCAGGGGAAAGGACTTGGGGAGTGTGCACTCCATGGGGAATGGACAGAGCCAGCCAGCAAATTCAAGCAAGCTGTGAGCAGTAAAAGCAGTTTCTCCCTACCTGCCTTTCCCCTTGCCTTACTTTGGTTTCACTGGATTCGTAGGGAAATTTGCTCTGGGAAGGGGGTGCCCCTCTCCCCCTTTTCCTCTTTCTACAGCTGGTAGACATGATCGAGGTGGTCTGGGTCTCCATTCTACCGACCTGCCAAGGCCGTGCTGGACTCCTTAGTCTAGAATTGTGAGTTGGGAGAGAGAAAAACCATTGAACTTAATTGGTGTTTATTCAGAGTAACCAAGTTGTAGCCCCAATAATATACCCTTTTAACGAGGTTCAAATATTATCCCAAGATAGCAATCAAGGGAATCAAATTTGCTTAACATTTTTATAAATGTTTCAAAAAACACCAAGAATGCTCAAAATTAACACCAAAACAAACGCTAATATAATGACCCTATATCTAACAATGTTATTATTACTAGAATAAATTCTCCAATCATTAAATTTATAAAGACGTGATTAACCAGATATATTGTGATTCTGAGACTGCAGTTTTCTATTTTAGGATCTGGTATTTCCATTCTAAATACCAATTTTTAATAGGCTTATTTATCTTGTTATTTTACACAGATTGGCTTTTTTATGATGAATGTGAGACTCTTTTGGTCCCAAATTTAATTAGGGCCTTCTGAACTATTCTACATGTTGTCAAAAATCATAGACTAATAGTACTAGGAACAACTGGTAAAAGACCCTTGTTTATTACTTTGACAGGAACAAACTATACTTAAGTCAATGTCTATGGTTACTAGAAATTTAATTATTTTCCCCTTCAAAACAGTGTATATACATTATTTGAGAAATTGCTTCTGGGAAAAGTAACTCAAGCACATACTGTAAAAATATTGTTTCCTAGTTTGTTGTTATGAAAGAAATATATTGACCCAGAAATTGGGAATTGTGAAACAAAAAAAGGATAATCTCAAATATTGATGTCATGACATTATTGTATGTCATAAAAAATATGACCTTGCAGGGTCATATTATTATTAATTATGGCATATTATTATTAATTATTAATTGCAGAGTCACTTATTATTAATTGGGGCAACAATTGTAACAGGTAAAAGATACATCTTCTATATCAATGGATCTATAGATGTTTCCAACAAATCTTGTTTAATAATTTATACCTACAGTTGCAACCATCAAAATGACTTTACTGATGAGGTTATGTCATCAAAGACTTGCAAATAATACAAATAGAAGAAGTTTTTTAAAAAACTGGACAGATCTATTCAAGATGACATACTTTTTATCTGAAAGGGTACTACAGTGATACATCTGTACAAGAATGGACTTAATTGTTTTTCTCTATACTTTAAACTTTCATTATATGCATAAACAAATACTAGTCAATAAAAAATTGAATTCTCATCTGAACAGAGCCACTAAAAAGGTAAATGTAATTAATTTCAGGATATTAAATTAACAATGAACTTTGTAAACATTGTGTGGGAAATGTAATTAACTCACACCCTGCTGGTGTTTCATTAAAAAAATGTGTGGTTCTTATGTGTGTGTTTGTGTGTATGTGTATTTAATTTGAAATCTGAAGTCGGGCTTTATACAATAGAAAGTAAATCTGATAAGGTTGATTGATTTTATAATGAGGACTGACTTTGCAAATTAGAATAAAGAGTGAACACCTCCAATAAACTGAATAAGCAAGAACTACTGGGCTACGGTTTTGATAAAAATTAATGTAAGGAGAGTTATAAGATACAATTAATAATCTAGAAACGCTCTACTGACTTAACAATATTTAAAGGTTTATTGTTTTTGGGTTTTTACAATAAGGTTTCTATAAGGAAAGTTGAAGAGCTCCTTTTAGCAGTTTGGAATCAGCATTAGTAAAATTGTTTGGTATTCATCACAGAAACTGAGAGAGTGCCATGAATTATTTGAAAATAAATATATTTATAAATCAGTTTCCTATTGTTTGTTTCAAAAAATTGGAAAAAGAAAACCCCAACAGTTCATTGCATTAGTTAAAATCTAGTCAACAGAAGAAAGACTGTGCTGGGTGGTCCAACAGAAGGAATTTACTATGGGCTCCACCTGTGAAGGACTTAGAAGGGCTGAAAAGCTGAAGAGAAAACAGTGAAACAGCTTGGGTATCAGCAGCATTTGGATAGTGTTAATGTCCATACAGCTGGAAGGACAAAGGGAGTTGTGTCACTTGAGTAAAGCTCCCACAGACCGCTTGCAGAAGCCACTTGTCAAGGGGTCAGGGAAATGCATTTCACAGGTAGGTGTGGAAAGTGAATCAGGAAGTCATGGGCGAATGACCAGGATAATTCACACCTTTGCTTCTCGGCTTGCATTTGCTTCCTCCCACCCTTATTTAACTCCCATTCAAAAACAACATCATATTTCTACTTAACATCAGGTAACTATTTTTCATATGCAAACTTTCTTTCATAGTCTTCTTAACAAGGTTTCTCCAGCCATTTTCCTTGCAGAGGACAGCCACAGCAGACCTTCCCAGGGCCACTGATGCTTCCCAACCAGTTTATTTAAGGATGCATTATTGAAGAAACTAACCATATATTATGGACACAAAATACATTTTGTGCCCGACTTGTCATAGTTTGATGTGCCCTAATCCTTATAAATCATGTTTTTGTGGATGCAGGGCAATCATCAAAGTGAAGAATATCTGACAAACTGCAATCCATTTTAGTTTAGGGTGGCTTGGTGGGCTTGTATACTTATCTCTGATAGTCCCAATGCTCCCCAGGGCCACTCAAGGAAGTGTTTTGATGCAATCATGCTGAAATATACTTGGAGATTATTCATATTACTCATATAATATCTTCCAGGTGACTCAAAATTTTGAGGTTCAAAATACATACCCACATTGTACTCAAGCAAGAGTCATTCATGAGCAACGTGTTGGATAAACCAACAGAGGCCAACATACCATTAAAGAGCCTTGAATGAAATTGGGACAGGCCTATGAGTCCTGAGCAAACTGAATTTTCCTTCACTGAAGAGAGACATACTGAGGAAAGCGACTTATTTTCACGTATTGGTCACTGAGGAAGGAGGAAAAATAGCTTGGAAAATATTACAGCTTTAGAAGCTTGATGAAACAAAGTCAACAGATAGTTAAACAGTATGCAGAGAAGAAGGTACAAGAAAAACAGGCTCAAGGATCTTCAGAGCAGAAATGCCAGGAGTAAACTTATGGGAGGTGTATGATCCTTCTAGTCTACCAAATATATTAACTGAAAATCCAAATCCAAATCCAAACCATATGGTACAGCTGAGTGAAGACCCCAGAGTCTGCACCTGGAAGTTTTCAGACCTCTCTCAGAATGCCTGCACTTTCTTTCTCCTGTTTTGCCTTGACCTTCATTCAGGCTTTATGTAAATATACCCTGTGGAGCTGTGGGAGTTGTTTTAAATATCTGATCTGTGTAACCGGAGCAGAGCTGATCGTGTAGCTCTTCAGAGTCAGTTCACAGGTCTTGGCAGGCAATATGTGTTCTTTAAATAAGGGATGCAAAATATACAATTGGACAATCAGGATTAAAACTGTTAGCATCCCCCATTTATCTTTAAGTCACATGCCCAGAAAATAGTATGGCAAGGTGAAAAATGAAAGAATTCTCCCTACGTGCTTGTGTGTCTGTGGGAAATGTTCTAAGCCTGTTGCCACTAGAGATGTCTAAAAAAAGAGTTGAAGGGAGGACATCCTAAGAGAAATACTAGATTATTATTCCCCAAAGTTGAAGACATTTTTCAGTTGAGGTATCTACGAAATGTTGAGATGGATAAAAACCAACTAAGCCTAAAATCTTCGCCTAAAATGGTGAAACTTTAAAATAACCAGAATAAAGAAAAAGATCCTAAAAAGCTTCTGTTAGGAAGCTTCTAAAACAGGGCGGTGTGTATACATTATTAGAGCAGTTTACCATAAACAAATAAATGCCTTTGCATGTATTTCTATGGCCACTTCAGCATTTTCTGAAAAGCTGAATACAACCTAATTTCCATATCTGAATGAGTAGTTAAATAAATTTTAGAGTAGGCAAAGAATTAGCTCAAAGATCATAAAATGTAGGTACCAACTTTCAAGCACATGCTACATGTGGCACACTGGGCATTTTTATGATCTTTATATAATGTCCTCACAAAGAAGAGTATTATATCATCATTCTATAGATGAGGCAACAGAAATCTAGGATTGAATAAATTACCTAAACTCACACAATTCTTACAACTCAGATTTGAAATAAAATATTAAAAAAAATCATTTTCGATGCTGGTTTTTGCTTATACAAACTATTCGCACTTTGAACCACATTCACTGCTTCTCACAGGCATACCTGCATGTGAGTGAGTATGTGTGTGTGTGTGCATGCACACACATGACAGCTCCCTTGAAGACATTACCTAGGAATTACTAAATATTTCTTAGAAATTTTATACCAATAGATGAATAGCAAAGGCAACATTACCTTGAAATTTTTTCTTGAATGATTTATCTGATACTGGACTAGGTAGTCACTACCAACAGGCCTTTACTTGGAAAAGGTGATTCTTTTAAGAAAAAAGTATTCTCAGTGTCAGTAAGCAACACACAACATGCTTAGTATTCACTCCCTGCAACTTTTAATTTAGAAGTGGAAACTTATTTCCCAAAGGAAATGGCTCACTTTCTGCACAAAGTATTACATTTTCGTGATTTACTGAAATATTAACATGGAAATGGTGATGTTAAACAATACTTTTGATAGCTCTCCAAGTGTAGTGGGAATCATGATTTCATAAGAAGAAAATTAGTTATGTAGGTAACATTATTGTATAATTTCCCACAGGATCTCTACATCAGGATAGGTTTTATTATATCCTAAAACAAGTTGCCTACTTTCACTTTAGATATAAAGTAATGCTGAATTCAACAATATCATAAGGCAGCTCACAGTGTGAGCAAAGACATCTGTTAATGGTACCATGAATAGTTATGAACTGAGGTGCTCAAATGGCTTTGCCAGTAGAGCATTGCCTCCTAATTTATTTTTATAGCAAATGGAAGCCTCGTTTTTCATGGTTGGGTAGTTTGCATTCAAATGTACCAATAATTTCAAATGCAATCACTTCTACACAGCATGTTTTATTGTAGAGCATAAGATGGAATTGCTAATGCCCGATTGATGGGTAGACATCTACTTCATCAGCAGTTTTGTCTCATTCCTTATTTTTCTGTGTTTAAAATAATTTTTCAATAATATGTTCCTTATAGTAATATCTTAAAAGACTGATTTTTACATGGAGATTTTTTTATAATTCCAAATAGTATAAATCTGTAATAAAAATAAATGTTTTTCTCTTTGAACCCAGGAATTGTTCAATACGTGTTCCATCGTGCCGTACCTGAAACTTGGCTGTGAAATGATTTTTACACAGAAAAACATATCTATTTGCTATGGACTGAATTGTGTTTTCCACCCCAAATTCAATAGTTGAAGTCCTTACCCCCAAAGTGGCTGTATTTTGATATAAGACCTATTTAAGTAATTAAGGCTAAAGAGGTAGTATGGTTGGGGCCCTGATCCTATAAGATTAGTGTCTTTAAAAGAGAGCCATCAGCAATTTCTTCTCCATACACCACACACTAAAAAAGTGGCCATGTGAGTCTCCAGACCATGAGAAATAAATTTCTGTTGTTTAGGCTAAGTCTGTGGTTATATCTGTGGTTAAGTCTGCATTAAAGCAGACTAATACACTATTGAAATATATTTAAGTTCAAAATTTTGTTGAAGGAAATTTGCTTATATGTAAGCAAGATGACAAGTTCATTCACAGAACAGAATCATAGATTTTTGGTCAACTACTACAGTACCCAAGGTAAAAATTTTAAATGTTTCACCACTTTTTGAATCGCTATTTAAGAGAAGTGGTTTTCGTTTCACATATGTGTTTTTATTCCTGAATCATAAACAGAAGAATAAAGTACTTTCAATCCTAAACATACAACTCATGACTTTCCAGTCAAATGTTATTTGTTAACCTAAAGAATTCTTAATAGAAATAGATTTTTGGAGAACTAATTGAGTTTTTTTGTCTATAAAGTTACAACAATAAAACATTATTGCGTATACATTTAAGTACATTTAATATGAGCTATTCAATTTTAAAATCTTCATAAATATAAACAGAGGTGGTTTAATTAAAACTAAACAGAACAGAATTATCACACAAGGATTTGTAACAATAATGAAGTAGTGATAAAAATGTAGCATGTGTTTTGTCAATAAGAAACATCACAGTAGTTTAGTAAACAAAGGAAATAGGTTGAATCTGCAACTCCAGCAGATGATGGAATTGAGCAAAAAAATAACTATTATTATTATAATTAAAACTTTTTAGCACTTACAACATCCAGAGTTGTAAATATCACTGATTTACATATAGTCACATACTTAATTTCTCAAAAATACACATAACAAAAATGCCATTTTTATTCACACTGAATATTTTAATTATCATCTTGAATATTTTAAAATTATACTTATTTGGGCATAGATACAGATTTGAAGTACTAAAATTAAGTGAGTTAAAGAACTACAAAGAAATCTAGAACACGACTCTTTAAATCGAAATTGGTTTTTAAGTCTTATTATTATTTTTTGACAGAACATCTATAATTCACACACAACTGAACTTAAAGATATGTTGTTTTTATTTTCAAAGAAAAGTGTAATAATTAGAAATAAAGGGTAAAGAGTACACATATCAGAAGATTGTAGAAGACCCAGTTCTTACTGACAGAGGTAGAAAGAAATAGAGAGACCAGTCAGACCCCACATAACTAAGTCTTGACAAAATGCCTTGTGACTCAGACCACTGGCTCTGTCAGATCCCAATGTCTTGTTTTTCATGTCAACCTATTGTTTTAATGAATTTTATAGCCACCGTGTCCTAGGGTTAGAGATCACTTGGTTCATGGGATAATCAACGGACCAATACACAAACAACGTGTGACATGTGCATAAGGTAAATTTGGTATCTTACAGTTGCCTTTTCCTCATTATAATATTAAATTTCCCACCCCTGGGTGGAGATTTTATATGCTAATGCTACATGAGATGACATTGCAACATTTATGTATTAATGTAACCCAATTGTGTATATGCTAATTGAATCCCTTCCTATTCATGCTAGGTAACCTAATAACTAACGAATAAACATTTTTTTTCTCCCCATAATAGGAGATACCCTGATTCTTCTCAGGCCTGACTCCTCGAGCAGCCCACCTTGGTCTATCGAGGTATTTCTGCTGCTTCACTTCTCTAGTAGAGCGCACTGCGTGCTTACAAACTCCTAAGTCTCAGTGCTAAATTCTTTTAATACATGAAGGAAAGGATGAAGGACTCTTTCTAGTGTCTGCTGGTGACATTACTGCTCTGCAATTTGCTCCATTTTCCATGCCGTATCTCCCATGTTTTCAATGCTTGCATCTGACAGTAATATTGGTGCCAGTTTGAGTACCTGAAGTGTCAAATGCTCACATTCTATGGTTATAGATCATGTCATATCTATGTAATTATATAAAAACTGACTGGTCCAATGACAGTGTGCTTGGTAGCTTCTGAACCGAGCTTACAATCTATCCCCAAATTTTATGCTTTGTCCAGAGATTTCTTACTTTGACAAAAATTGAATTATATACTTTCCAAAGGCCAGTAATTATAGTGTTTAAAATGTGAATAAGTAGTCAAATGTAAGTATCTTACAAATGATAAGAGTTGATATTTTATTCATACTGTTATGACAGGCTTTCCTAGCAAAGGACCCACAGCAAAGGAAACATCAGCAATATGAAAAGTCAACCTATGGGATATGAAAAAATATTGCAAACCACATATCTGCTAAGGGGTTAGTAACTGAAATACTCAAGGAACCCATACAACCCAATAGCAAAACAATAAATAATCCAATTTTTAAAATGGGCAAAGAATCTGGTCAGACACTCTTCCAAGAAGACATACATATGGCAAACAGGTATGTGAAAAGGTACTCAGTATTACTCATCATCAGGGGAGTGTGAATACAAACAGTAATGAGATATTACCTCGTACTTGTTGGAATGACTGTTATAAAAATATAAGTAAGTGTTGGGGATGATGTGGAGAAAAAGGAGCACTCGTACACTGTTAGCGGGAATGTAGATTGGCACAGCCTTTATGGAAAACAGTATGAAGTCACTCCAAAATTTAAAAGTAGAACTACTATATGATCCAGAAATGCCACTTTTGGGTGTATATACAAAGGAATGAAATCAGGATCTTGAAGAGATATCTGCACTCCCATGTTCCTGTCATATGATTTCAATTACATGTCAAATCTAAAATAGTCAAACTCCTGGAAGCAGGGAGTAGAATGGTGATTTCCAGGAGCTGGGGGTGGGAGAGGAGGAAATTGATATATGATGGTTAAAGGGTACAAAGTTTTGGTTACACAAAATAAGTTCTGGGGATCTGCTGTTCGGCATAGTGCCTATAGCTAATAATACTGCATCGTATACTTAAAATTTGCTAAGCTGGCAGATATTATATTGTGTTCTTACTATTACCATATAATAAATATAAATAAGTATATATAAAAATAAAAGCGCTGGAGGAAACTTTGAGAAGTGATGGATATGGCCTTCATGGTGATGACAGTTTCATGGATATATACTTATCCCCAAACTCATCAAGTTTTACATATTAAATATTTACAGCTTTTTGCATGTCAATCATACCTCAATCATACTTCTTTAAAAAAAAAGAATAAGGATGAAGTGGTGAGCCAGTTTTAGGTAAAGTTGGAAGAAAGTAGAATCACAAGCCACTCTATATACTGATTGCAAACATTAGGGTTAGTTGTCTTTATAAAGTTTAAGTGTAAATATAGTGAAAATAAGGAAAAATAAGCAGAAAAAATGGGTGACCTATAGGCTAAATGTTAAGATTTTAAAGATTAAGTGATTTAAAGTTAGGGCATAGGAAGGATAGCTGAAGTGGAATTGAAGTGAGATCCTTTAAGGCTTTAGGAATGTTTAGTGTTACAAAATTAATCTAAACTTTCAGAAATAAGCACAAGAAATTATTGGCCAGTGCAGTTCTGAGCATGACATATTATTAAATAGGAGATTTAAAACTGGGGCAGAAATTAAACTTGTAGAATTTGTCTGGTAGAGATTTGGATGGCAGTGGGACATATACCCCCAGATACTGTGCATTATAACCCTGTTGGACATGAACCAGTTTTGTTAATTCGACCCAGTAAATCTTTTCCTAAAATTTATTTATTAAGTTGCCTACATATACTAAAATTCTTCAAAGCTTTCTGAATTAACACCTACTAGTTTCCTTACTATTAATGAGTTAGTGACAACAGTTATTGCCAAATTCTTCTTTATAGAGATTGTGCTAATTTTTATTCTCATCATGTGAGAATTCCCTATAGCCTTGCCCAATAAGAACATTTTCAGTGTTTTTAAAGTGTTGTCAGTCTGATGGGCAAGAAATATTATCTTAATTTTACTTGTCTTTTCTCTCATTATAAGAGAGGTTTAGCATCTTTTAATATGGTTAAAAATCCATTCACCTTGTCCATATTTCTAGTTCATATTTCTTCAGGGTTAGTACCCTTTTATCTATTTTGAGATGCCTTTTATATACTAGGATTATTAAATTTTTATCTCTAATATACATTGCTTCAACTACTTTATTTTGCCTATGTTGATATTTGCCAGATAATTATGAATTATGAACATTTATTAATATTCTCCATTGATTCTAAATATGTCGTGCAGATTTAAAACATCATCTACTTTTGTATGAATTTACATTTCTTATAATAAAATGTTTTCAAAGAGATGGCACCCTCAGCTGACTTATAACCATTCCCATTGTTGTTTCCTTCATGATGGTCACTGTGCTAGCACTCTACATAGATCATCACACATGTTCACAAATGCCTCTGCAAGGCAGAGCCTATTATTATTTCCATAGACAGACGAAGAAAGCAAAACTCAGAAATTTTAAATACATTGATAAAAATAAATTAGAGAGAAATAACAAAATTGGAATTTGAAATAACATGTATGATTTTAGACCCACTCACAAAACCTTCAATATCATGTGTAGAAACAGTATTCAGATTTGGTGAAAACACTATTCCCCACCTTTCCTCTTTTAAAGTATAATATTAAAAATATTCTTCATGTAACCTTATTTTACTTAAATGTTTTCTGAGTTGGTTTATACATTAGTCTTTGAGAACTAAGATTGTTAATTTAAGTTAGATTCAGAAAATACTATTACCTGTGAAAAAATGAAATTACTTTGCTTATTTTGTTAGTTCAACTAATAAAGGCAAAGCCTAAAAGAATCTGAGTGAGAATACTTCAAAGCTATTGCTATTAATTTTCTGTATTAAAAGCCATTGTTACCTGAGTTAATTAACTTCTGAAGAGTTATATATGGTTTCCTTTCGCAAACAAATTTCCTGAAAATATTTATTTTCCCAATTTAGAGAGTCAAGTTTTAATTTGGTTTTATAGCATGAAACATATTCTTCTGCTTGAGTTTTAGTATCAGTGATAGCTGGAGCTTCTATAAATTTTGGAGCATTTAAACAAGTCTCTTTGTTTTCTCCAGGATTGTAAATAATTGACTAGTAGTTCATAAATGTGTTCCTAAAAGCTAACACTGCCTTACTTAACACTACTACCCTGTCAGTGATAACGATTCTGGAATAAGACTGAGGGTGAAAAGACAGTGGTGATATACTGCCATGTGATGTGCAAGCAAATAAGCCTGTATAATTTGCATTTTTACTTAACTTTTAATACTGTTATGAATCACTTGTACCTCAAAAAGATAACCAAAAATATTACATTTTTGATATGCTACTTTTTTGATCTACCGTATGTAAATGAGTTTTATGAACATAGTTTAGATATGATCGATGATAATTTGTCCCCATTTAAAAAGCATCAACGATGATTGGATAAGGCAGACCACCACTTTGTGCTAGAATATCTGTCTACAATGAAATGTATTTTTATATCTCATAAATAGAGCATTTCATTTGTAAGCAGTTTTGGAATTTTTCTAAAGATGCTGAAGAAATCTGGATAGTAAATAATAATCAACAATAACAGATAGATGAGTGAAAGCTTTTGCTATTCTTGCCCATACCCTGAATTTAGATGCAGAGAATAAGCCTTGTGATTGATTAGAAATATTGGCTGACCCATCTAAAAGCTATATGGCACCTTAACACAATTAGAGCATACTTCAATTGCCTTACAAACACACTGGGCTCTCAAGATATAATTCCAATCACCCTTTATTTTTTCACAGCCTATCTAAGGCCCACAGCCATTAAATTGAGCAGTTGGGATTCAATTCCAGGCATTTTTGCTCCAGAGTCCATGCTCATAACCATCCTATAAATATAAATATCCCCCAGAAGCAATCAGGCTCAATCTTCTTATTTTTAAGATGAATCTCATATGCTTTGAAAGCCATATGGATAGAGGATGGAGTCACAGTGCCTCCCTAAAAATTTCCACATTTAACAAGGATGCATGTGTTTTGTTAATGGAGGGCAACTCTGCTGTCATAGAAAGTGGGTAAAGATATCTTATAGTTTCTAGATTGTGATCTTTAAAAGGATATATGAATATTCAGTTTTAAAACCATTTATTACATTTCTTAGATTGTACTATACCTTAACAACAGAATTATGAATATTTCAGATATTGATATACTATTAACCATTTCATTTTTAAAAAGTCAAAACTAAAGTATTGCCCAAGGTAAAAGAGAAGATATATCATGAAGTTAGTTTATGATTGCTTTGTAGATTTTTTAAAACAATGTAATGAGTCATAGATATAAAATTCTATTATGAAATGTGTATAATAGAAGATGTCTGAATTCTTATTTTATAACCCTGACTCTAGAATCTTTCTGCATTTTTAAATGAACGTATGTGATAAAAAGTCACTTTATTCTCAACTTAAGAAATGTACAACTGATAAGATTATTAGCAATTATGTTTACCCCCTAACAGCAAAAAATACATTGTTCAGATATTTTCTTCCTTCATTTGGCCACTAACTCTGCCTTCTGCTTCTCTGATGAAGGTACTGCCTAAGGATTAAGAAGTCCTTTTCAGTCCAAGTGCATTTTTGCCATTTTCTATATTTTTTTTCTGTTTGCATTGTCAACTTTCAGAATAGTGTTGCTAGAGCCTTTACTCTACCTAGGCTTTTACTACAGACTTTTATTAGGTATTATGAGTAGTATTTTGCTATGTAATGAGTGAGTATTCACCTTATAAATTTAAATTATTTTTAGAGTAAATAATCACACAAAAAAAGACAACCAATGTGCAATAATGCCTCAGTGTGAATCAAACTTGAGAATAAATTTGTGAGTTTCAAAAGGTCACATTCAACACCATGCCTACTAGTAATCTACCATTAAGAAAATATTAAGTCACACGTTTTGCCAGTTGTTAGAGACAATTCTCCTCAGAGTTCTCAATAGTTCCATTATATCCATTCTGAGATAACCACATCTCTGGGCACCATTTCTATCCTCTACTGTTATTCTGGAAAAAAAGAGGACAAATATATTGTCCCTTAAGGATAAAGTAACACAGAACTGTTATTGTTGCCAACAATTAGTTGCTACTGTTCCAACTTTTCTCAGCATTCTACGTGTCAGATACAGAATATCAGAAAAGCAAACGTGCTCTTTTCTCATTTGTAACTCAGTTAATCAGAGTAATGTCCAGTAAGTGCAAATAAAATAAACTCTTCTATATAAACTGTCTAAAAGCTATACTATGTTTAATAATTATTTCCTATAGCCCATGAGGTTCACATCAGCCAGCGGACTAGTTTAAAGTTTAGTTTGTGTCATTATGTCTAAGCTTTAGAAATCACAAAATGCATGACACAGTTCACTTACACATGGTGTAACAGATAAGATTAAGTTGTATTTTCCCAAAAGATTTGACTTTTCTTTCTAAGAGCAAAGGCTGAGTTGTGTACACTTTATTGGGTCCAATATTGAAAATCATTTTACTTATGATTTACATTCTTATGATAGAGAGTCCTATCCCTCTCTTATGAACACTCTGTTTCCTCTAGCTTCAGCTCATGCCCATGTCATATTTTTTAAATATCCTAATATAATTTCAACCAAATACTTAGAAATCTTTAAGGGAAGCATTTCCTCAATGAGAACTCCTTCAAGAGTTTTAATTATGTGAGTTTAATTCTTCATATATCAAAGTAATAGAATATAGATAATAACCTAACGAGCTCTGTCATAAATATAAATATTTTTCTTAAAAATTTATATGTAATATATGAAAAGATAATGAAATTTACAAACAGCATTACTTAAATATTACATGTATAATTGTATTGCTATATTATAATGAATTAATATAAAATAAAAAATGACAGACTTAAATTATGTTCATAAAATAGATATGATTTTTCACATGAATAAACTGCTTATATATTGTTTTTGTTTTACTGTTTGTTTATATATTTATTTATTTTTAAAATACAAATATTTTATGTATTTATATTAAATTATTTTATAAATTATATTTAGCATTTTATAATTTATATTTTATATATTAAAATGTATATTTATATATAAATATATAAGAAATATACATATCATTATATGCAAGAGAAAATTAGGTAAATTTCTATGATCACACTTATTTTAATTTTATTTGAAAAAGTTTTATATACACATATTTTGCATTCCAGTGCTCAAGTCTATTGTGATCTGGCAAACAAGAAAAAAACGAGGGCAAAGTGAATATGTTTTTCTAAGTTCAGAGAGGGCAGACTGAAATTGTCTGAGGTTCTTCTGGTCTTAAGTAACTTTTTATGATATTGGTTTAAGATTTCTTTTCAGAGATCATGATAATGTGTATGAATTTAGCTTTGTTCAGAGTTTTAAAACCAACATCTATATTAAGAAAGCAAAAGAAATCCATGAATGGTCACTAAAATCTTGGCAATATAACCCTGAGAGAAATCTTAGTTAATTCATTACCTGGCTATCCAATGGTATAATGCCCTGACCAAATGGAAAAATAAATAAATAAGTAAAACTGTTCCTATTAACCAAATAGAAAAAATAAATAACTAAAAGTCAATTAACTCCCTACATTGGGTATCAAATGTAATCAGACAATATTATTTACATAAAGGAATTAAATACAGAAACAAAAATGGAAATACTGTTCTGTTCTTATTCATATTGATATTAGTTAAATATAATACTTTCGGGTATTCAAATTTAGAAGATAAATATAATTGTAGAAGTTATGATTCAATCTTTCCTATTATTCAGATTTCAGTTTAATTTAACAGCCTAAGAAAGGTTATCCATGAATACTCAGTCAAGTTGGTCTATCACACTATTTATGACATAACTGTGTCAGTTTGGTTTGCTTTGGTTATTAATCTGAGCTTTCCTCTGTAGCCCTTATCACCATCAGATTTGCTTCACTGCTTGTTTAATGCCTGTTTCCAGACACTAAGCTCTTTAAGGATGTGAGACATTTCTCTTATTTTCCAGAGTATTCTGGCTCTGAGTAGAGAAGTGGCACATAGTAGATGCTCCATGAATCCCTTTTGAAAGTTTAAATAACTAAATACAGTCTCAAACCCTTTCTTTACAAAACTGTTTCTTCTAAAAGCCTACTTTCCTCTGTGGCATTCTATTTTCCCACCTATTACTATTCTTATAAATTGTTCTCATATCCCAAAACTCATTCAGACATGGTGTGTACTTATCCCATATGTAATGATTTTGTATTAATAACAACCCTTGTAATTGCAATGTCAATAAGTTTCTTTATAAAAAAATACAGAAAATATATAATAAGTAAATTAAATTAGTAATGTCCTACAGCCAAATGTTTACCACTGTTAATGTTTGGTGTACTTCCTTCCATTTTATATAATCTGAAATAAATTGAATATAATTTTGAGATAGTTTGCTTTCTTCCCTCTCCTTAAACTTTTATAATAGTTAAATAATCATGTCAATATGAATTTTTTTAACATGGAAATATAACAAATTTATCAGATACTTTCTTCAGATACTTAGGTGGTTTGTATTTTCTGCTATTAGAATATAGATATATTTGTGGACATAAATATTTGCCTTTGTCTCCCCACATTTTCAAGGCTATTCTCTACTGACACCCCCTCCTTACCTGAGGGAAGTCAGCTCTCTGTGCCTTTCCAACACTCACAACATCACCGCATTCTACCTTGGAGACTGATAAGTTTTATCTTGCCCTCTTCCCCGAATTACTTCAATAATGACAAGAATCCCAAGAAATATAGGTAACCTCTCATCCCTTAGAAATACATCTCTGTTTTTGCATATTTCTTAATCTGATCGCATATCCCCCCCTTCCCAAACCCCATTAGGGTGTCTCCTGGAGCTAAGATATGCCATCACCAATGGCTCCACCTTAGAACAGATTCAGAAGTAGGTCACATGTTTACCACTTCAGTGCCTCCACTTTGGTTCACACCACAATATTTCTCCCCTAAATTACTGCAATTGCTTTTAACAGTTCTTACCATTTTTGCCTTTAACAAATCTCATGCTCTATGCTCAGCCAGTAGCCAGTGTGATCCTTCTGAAAACTAAGCCCAGTTATATTATGCTCATCTTTAAAACTGAGGTAAGAATCTGACATAATCTGGCACACCCACTACCCTAATGACTTCATCATCTATTTTTTTCAGTTGAGCTCACTGTCCTATATCCTACTGGTCTAACAGATGCTCTCGGATAGAACATGCAGGATCCTCACTAAGGGCTGCTTAGAGGGCCTGGAATATTCTCCCCCCAAATCTATATGATTGGTTTTCTTACTTCATTCATATCCTGGCATGAATAAGGTGAGAACTTCCCTGACCACCATAGATATGATAGCATACGACCCCTTCCCCAAGTTCCTAATGTCCTTTATTCTCTTTTATTTTTTTCAATGTAATTATTATTATCTGAAACATTAAATACTTTCTTGTAGGTTATTTATTTTCTTTTTAACCCTAACTAGAATATGAACTCCATGAAAAAGAAATTCTCTTTTGTTCTACTGCTGTATCTCTAGCACCTAGAGCATAGTAATGATTAAATACATATTTGATGGACATGAATAAATTCCTAGATAATACATACATAGTTTAAAACACATGATACTTGTATCAAATTCATTCATGACTTCAAATAATGATGGCATGAGTCAAGTCAGTGGAAAAGTGATTTTAATCAACTTTTTAAGGGAAAAGCAGTGATAGGAACAAAGACTTAGGTCTACCATTATGTCTACATTTAATTTTACTATATGAGGAGAATATGGAAAATAGTAAATAACACAATTATCATTAGAGAAAAGTTAAAATTTTCTCAAAACCTAAAATGTGTTGAATATTTGCCTGTTAACTTTTGAAAATATTAAGTAATGTAATAATGACAGATAATGTATTCTGTATCTTCTAATTAAACTGAAAAATTCTGATGTTTTTAAATGAAAACTTTAATTTATATTTATTGTGGAATAATAAATATCTTGACATCTTGTCAAGTAATTTAATTTTTTGACTGCAAGGTGGATAGAATTTGCTTTCCCTCTGTTGCCAAAACTAATCATTTTCCTTTGCAAAGTGCTGCGATCAATGCAGATGAAACTAGCTAAATGTGAAAACCTCAGGCAATTTGTAGAAAATAATGTATCTTATTATTTCATACATGAAATACTTTATGAATTACTCAAATTACACAGAAAAGGTTGATTGTTATAATGCATGCATGCATGCTGATATCAAACATGGTTTTATAGAAAAATGATGCCAATTAAGACAATTTCTGCATCTCTTTGTAATGTTTGTTTCACTCAGATTCAGTATAAAAAATATAAAGTAGAAAAGTTTTCAAGAATATTAATATTTAAATGCAGTAACTAGGAAAAATCTTGGGACAGAGATATAAATGTGTTAGTTAATGTTATAGGTCATAATAAGCAAAGTGTCCTATTTGTTGCCATTATCAGAGTGGAAATGCGTTGTTATTTATAAGTTGTGTCTTGTGAACACCTGTCAGTTGTCTCTTTAACATTTCCTTCAAGAGAGGAACTTTTTAAAAGAAAATCTCTGTACTTCGTATATCTCATCACATACAATTATATGCTTAGAATAGTCAGAAGATATGAAATCAGTTACTGTACTGGCTTTGTTTTAGTTTTTCAGCACCTGGTTGTAAATTCACACTAACATACTTTATCTAGATTTCTACAGTTTCCTTATTCATTTTAATGAGGCCTACATGGATGTTTCCGGTGTTACTGTGATTTGTGAGAACTTGGGAAAACCCACACAGTTAAAGTAAATGAAGAAAAAAATTAATTGCTCTACTTAAAAGTGCTATTTAGGGGCTTATAAAACTTGAACAAGTCGGTATATGATATACTCAATCTCTTAACCATCTCAAATGATTAATTTAATATTCAGTTGCTATAAACCCGCACTTCCTTTCTCAGCACGCCAGGTGCACTCTGAAAACCAAACAGTGTTGGTCGCTCACCTGTGATGCCCACTTTTTTTGTCATTCTAATTTTCAGAGATGCTTTCTGTTGACAGTCAAGGTGTTCTCTGTCCACTGTTGAACATATGCCTGCCTCGGAGGCAACATATTTAGTTTTCTGCAAATAGATGAAGGAATTCTATGTGTTGTTCCATTAAGTAAATAGATGTTGAAAAGATCAAAAAGACAAATAGGTTACCATAAAAGTAAGTTGCAAAACTAATGAACTTATTTATATTTTCTGAAATAAAAAGAATACAAGTAGAAATGATGTCTATACATACATATATACACTTAACTATGGTTTTGAATAAGATGGTGGTATTGCATGTGTAGGGAGAATAAGTTACAGAATGTTAAAGGACGCTTTTGCATTTATTCATTTCACATGTTATACATATTTGAATAAGGGTTTCAACTTTATTAAATTAACATTTGTTAAGTGGAGCTCAGGGTACCTCATACTAAGCTGCAGTTCAACAAGAAACAACAAGAAAACATTGAAATAGAGAAATTTATTGCAGGTCTTGGAAGAAGTCCATGGAACAAAATGGAAGCCAAAGCAACAATACCATGGAGTAGCTTAACTAAACTCAATAATAGGCAAGTATGTATATTTATACACGTGCATGTACAAACAAGAATACATTTTAGCTTATATTGATTCATATATATATATATAACCAAAAGAATATTACAGCCAAGCAAGATAAAATGATAGCAAAAAGGAGGAAAATAAACAATAACCAGCAATTCTTCTTCTGACAACATATGTTTTATTCGGAAAATTTCCTTTCCTGTTTCTCACTTTCTATAGTCTATAATGTAGCAGATAAAAAAATATTTGCTAACTTAAACCAATGTTTAACAAAAATATTTATTTTGCAACTTTTCCTATAAAAATAATATTTGACAGAGAGGATGACATGCCCTATAAATTATAAACGTTATTTCCATATTGTCCATTTTCAAGCTTCCCAACAAAATGAAAGTACCGCTCAATGGCATCTTAAATTGGTACACATGTGGTTTTTGAAAGCTGTGAATAGACCTAAACATAGAGACCTTGGAACTCTTTGTATCTAATCTTCCCAGTATAATGACTTGCTTCGAACTGGATCTTACTGAAAAGCTAATCTTTTTTCTAACTTTTCTTAAGCACTATAGTTTCAGAAATGGTGAAAGAGCATTAACTTCCACAAATAGAGGAGATTCAAGTTAGTTAATTAACTGAACTCATTGTCAAATGATGACTCTGAAGCATGAATGAAAGTTAAATGACTCTGCCCCAACACCTTCTTTACAAGTGTAAATATAATAGTAATAATAGGCAACATTTATTGAGTATTTATTCACTGCTTTAACTATTTAAACCCTTTCCTTTAATGCTCAAAATACTATTATAATGCAAATAAAATTACTATCTTCATTTTGGAGACAAAAAGCATAAAGTATTGTTGGGAAATCCAATATAGGAAGGTCTCCCTGCACCCTAGGTGAGAGACCTCAACCCAGGAGAGAATTCTTGACTCTGATAAAGAATTCCTGATGCGGCAGAGCAGGTGCAAGCAAAGAGTAATTTAATAACTCAGAAGGACACACCTAAGGAGGGAGTGTGGGCATGCTCGAGAGGTGAGCAGCACGGTGCGGTTCTGTTTGGATAGTCTTATAGCTGGAGTTTAAGCAAGGAATGGCATTTTCATCAGAATAGGTGCGGTTTTTCTCAGAACACGGAGGGGATTGGGGGGAAAAGGGACTATGCCTTGTGTCCTGATATGGTGAGCCTTAGAGTTGTCATGGCGCCAAGAGGTGTGATTTTTAATATGTTAACGAACATATAACGAGTCTTGGAGTAACTGTAGGTTATTTTTGTTCCCCATCTAGTTGGTTTGTACTGTTTAAAAACCAATTCTTTTTTGCCATCATTATTTTCCTAGAATCTAGCTGGTTTGTGTTTGCCTAACCTGTCCTGCTAGCTGGCCACACAAACTGGCCTCAGGCTTTTCTTAACTCGCCCAGGGCCTAGCTCTTTTCCTGAACTACGCTTCCTATGTCATAAGTACCCAATTACTAAATAGATTTTTAAATCTGTTTATCTGACTCCCACATATCCCACATTTTGGTTTTTATAAATAATTTGGGTTTAAAATAATTTTGGATTTTAAAGTGATTCGGGTTTTAAAGATCCAAGATATGATCCCCTGCTTTAAACATTTCTAAAACTAAAAGGAAAACATGTCTTTCCTTCAAGATTTGTTTCCATGAAGAAATTATCCATAATCTGGAATCTCTGGAATCATGGTTAGTGATGTAGTACCATATTATGTTCCTTTACAAGATAATTTCCATTTAAGTTTGCATGTTCTGGTTAATCTGATAGTGTGTTTATTTTTATTCTCTTCATGAACAAATTCCCAAATTAGTTCTACACCAGAATCCTGGGGTACAGAGAGTTCAACATTATCTCTAGCCCAGGTTTTCTCAACCTTTTTAACAAATGATAAATCTACTTCATCTTTCACCCCCAACACATCTACATCCAGGAAATATTGTCCGAGGTATGATTTTCAAATAGGATGCATTCATTATGGGCTGTTTTTTGAATGGATTTTAGTTGAGACTAGTTATCAGGTGTGAGAACCCAAAGTAGTATCTTTCACTCTGTGTATAGATTGGGGTTTACTACCACCACCACCACCACAACTACCACACTACTAATACTAGTGACTTTTCTGGACTCTTAAGAATAAATTAATCTCTTTGTAATCATATTTGAAAGATAACATACTCTATCTGGAGGAACTGTGTATGTTAGGAAAGGGGCACTGGATAAAATGTTCAGGCCAACGGGAACCTTTCCCTAGCTGCACTACCTATTAGTTATATGACTATAGGTAATAAATTTGTCCTATATTGGTTAATGCATGTTCATGGTTTACAAAGTGATTTAACACACATGAATTTTTTTATTGTCATACTGTGAGTTATTTCCCCTTATTACTTTTTTATCTACAGAGTTGAAGCCCTACATTTAGAGAGCTTATATGATTTCACCCAAATAAAAGAAGTTTAAGCTCAGGCATAACTCCAGAACTTTTGTCCCAGACACAGTACTTCCTCAGCTATACCACATCTTTGTTTATTATGTGGGGCTGGAGCTGATAATCAAGTGAAATTGTGTATTTGGAAGTAGTAGGCAAACTGAAATAATATACAAAATAAAATATTATTTTCTAATAAGTCAATTAAGAAAATATTACAGTATTTATATGTGCACTGTTAAAAAAATAAAATGTATATGTATTTCTTATAAAAATAAAAATAAAAAAGTACAGAACAGTTAAAAATAAATGAAGTCTCTTATTCATCCTCATTGTTCACTCTCTAGAGAATTTACTATTAACTTACAATCACACACACACACCAGTGTATCTGCTATGTGGTTAGTTATTGAAATATTAATAGCTGAAAGTTATGTATTTTGAATTACATGTTAATATTTATGTTAAGATATCTATTTTGATAGCTGAATGTTCAGTATTCTGAGGATGTGATGGTTAATTTTATGTGTTAATTTGTAGCATGTTTTTGGATGTGATTCACATTAAATTTCTGAACTTTGAGTAACCAGATTGCCCTCCATAATGTAGGTGGGTCTCCTCAAATCAGCTGAAGGACTGAATAGAACAAAAGACTGAACTCCTAGAGCAGGAGAGAATTCTCAGTCAGATTGCTTTCAGACTGTACCATCAGCTCTTCTCGGGCTCTGCCTACCAGCCTTTGGTCTGGAAATGCAGCATTGGCTTTCCTGGGTCTCCAGCCTGACCCACACTGTGGATTTTGGACTCACCAGCCTCCATAATCACATGACCCAATTCATTACAATAAATCTCCATACACACACATACACATCCTATTGGTTCTGTTTCTTTGGAGAACCTTGGCTAATACAAAGGATAGTATTTTGTAAATAACCTGCAACACTTCACAGGCAGTAAACATTTATTTCTGAAATAATTTTCTACCACTGTTAGTTATATAACTTGAAATATAATTTAAGTTAAAAATTCTGAAAATTGTTTGTATGTGTCTATGGTGCTTCAAAGCCCAAGTCTTAATTGAACATTTCCACATCACAAAGGCATTTTGCTTGCAGTGAAGTTTTCCCTTTTCAGAATAGATGAAAAAATGAACCAGAATGATTTATGGAGCATGTCACATGATTTTTAGAGATTGTTGTTTTTTTAAGATTGCTTGTTTATGAAAACATTTTTCGTCCATTCGTCCAAAAGATATGTCTTGCTTTTCCTTTTCTATAAGTAAAGATTCTACTTTTTTCAATTTTTGCATACTTATCTTTTCTTTAACCCTTTAATAGTTTCATAACGAATGTGACTGGATCACCATATATAAAATGTTTTTTTAATGGGTACAAGCATAAATTTCACCTAGATTTATAGCCCATCAAAACTTTTGAACACAATCTTTTACAGATGGACATCATTGAAAGGAAAACAAAAAAACAGAAATCTTTGAGTCAATGACCCTAAGGATAATTTTTAAATTATTGAAGTTAGTTTTGGTTCATGAAAGTAATTATACTGTTTGTGCTGAAATTTTTTGAAAACTGAAATATATTGTTGAAAAACAGTTTTAATATAACCCAGCTTATTTCTTTGTCAAATATAATTATTATTATAAAAGTGACAGTGATAAAATAATTTGACATAATATTAGAAACAAAGTACATATCTATATCATTTTTAAAATTTGGTAAGCATGCAGCTAGACCCATTCATTGTCATAGTGAGAACAGGCCTGGATCTGCTGTGTTACCATTGTATAATAAAAAATTTTTCTTACTTTTGTCCCTGCTTCCTGGAAGGGAAAATCTAAACCGTCGTAACTTCCTAATTGATAAGAATGTGTCTGTTGCTTACAGTGGAGCCCTCAGATCACTTCTGAGTTTAGGTTAATGAGGTAATTTCCTAGGAAATTTATACAAACAAGATGACCCAGGATGTGGACTGGCCCTGCCAAAATGACCAACCAGGTGATATAAGTCTGACCTCTGGGGAGGGGATGGGAGCTAGAAATTAAGTTCAAATCATGTGGCCAATGATCCAATCAATCATGGTTATGTAATGACTATGAAGCTGGAGTCAGCTACCCTGGTTAATAATATTCTGTGCATATTTTTAGGCATCAACATGCTGGGAGGGTTACATGCCCTGATTCCAAAAACAGAGAACATGGGAGTACTGACATTGGGCCCTCCTAGGTCACCATATGCCTCTCTTTTTTTGCCAGCCCTGGTTTGTATCCTTTGCGCCATAATAAAATTGTAATCATAAATATACCATGTTCCTGAGTTCTGTGAGTCCTAGTAAATTATCATAGATCAGTGGTTAGTAGGAAGCCCTAGATTTGTAGCCAATTGGTAACAAGTGCAAATGGCTTGGAATGCCTGAGTTAGCAGCTGGTTTCTGAAATGAGGGCAGTTTTGGAGATTGTGCCCTTGAGCTGTGGCTTCTGCACTAACTCCTGCTAGGTAACATCAGAAATCCCTGCAGCTACCATGAGTTTCCATTTTCCCACCTTATATACTGCAAATCTGTGATCAAGCACAAGCCTTTTGGGCATAATAATAATATTGTTATTATTATTATGGGAACTTATTATTCCCATTGTCAAATCAGAGGCATTTAGTTTAATAGTATATAACCTTATATTTGATTACTTTGGCTACTAGTTGGGATAACATGTCCTTAATAGGTAATAGAATCCATCAGGGCAAGTTTCATTTCCACACAGCATTAAGATTCCTGTCTTTTCCAGTTTAATAAACTGCCCAGTATCTTGCAATTACTAAACACAGTCTAGTTGACTCAAATTTTAGAGTCCGAGTCACTTAGATGTTTTTGAAGCTGGGTTTACATTGCTACAACATGAAAGTATAAAATGGAACAATACATTACATGCTGGTTAGTGGGAATTTCAACAAATAGAATTAACCTTAGTTTGTGAACAAAAGAAAAACTTGATTATGAATTGCATTATCCCTTGAATTTAGGTAAAGTAAACTTTAATATATTTGATAATACAGTTAATAATAATGTAATGTAAGTATAACTTTTAAAAGAGTTTTCTTGACTCATTTTCATTTTTCTAATATTCATTCTGCTTGTTTAACTTGTAATTGAAACCATTTGCTTTGTTTTCACTCTAATACATTTACTATCTCCACTTTTTGAACCCCCTTTCCACATTCTTGACATGTTTCTTAACTATCCATTCAGGGACAAGATCCCCTAGAGGGAGGGGAGAAACGTCATTGACTTTGATGTTTGACCTAGTTTGACTGACAGGAGTAGAGTGGATATTTTATAGTGTTGTCACTCTGATCACTGGGAGATAAGTAACACCACATATATAAGAACACTGGCATATGTAAGACATTAAATTTGAAAAGCAGTGCTCAGACTCTCTTCTGAAGTGACAAAGAGCCATTCTCTCACACACACCCAAAAGAAACATACAGGATGGTAGTTCACAAAGCATTTGTTTCAGCAAATCCAGTTTAACACAGTACATTAATGGTAGAAATTCAATGCAATTTAATCAATCATCCAACTAGGACCCAGTGACAAAGGAAGTCATCTTTTACTCTGAAACATTAATTCAGCATTAAGAATAGCTAGCCATACTATCATAGACAAAGTACCCTACCATTTCGCAGTAACTAATAAAAATTATGGGAACAATCTCACCTAGGATAATTGGTTTCTAATTTCATTCTTTAACAGAGAGAGGACTCTTTCAGCTTGAAGTATCTTTCCCTGAATTAACTGTATAAAAATGCACACTTTCATATGTACACAATTAAAAAATATAAAAGACCTTAAATGTAAGAACAAGTAGCAAATGACTCTCCCACACTGCCTATTGCAAGACAGTGGACCTTTCTGTAGGATTTGGAAATGAACTAATGAAACATAAGTAAATATAATTTGAGATGTAAATCTTAGGTTATCCTAATGTTCCATTAGTTTAATTTGTGTTATCATTAAAATAGTAAAAGAAGCTAATATTCAAGTTTTTTTCCCAGTCCTAATAAAACAAAGAAAACAAATTTAAAAACACACTTTTTATTATCTTCCTTAAAGTACACACTTATGTATGCATTGTCTTGCTAAATGACAAATACCCTTTTTAATTGGGAAAAATGTATTTATCACTTTCCTCACTCTAATGGAATAAACATCTCGATACCGTTGAGACTCTAAATCAATTCTATAATTTAAAATGAAAGCAGAAGGTAACAAAGAAGAGTTCATTATTTTTTGTAAAAATAAATCTTGTTTGTAAAAAAATATTTTTGTAAATACAAATTGTTTTGTAAAAAATAAAATGTCTAGAAATTAAAGAAGAAACCAATAAATGGAAACACATCCCATGCTTATGATAGGAAGAATTAATATTGTCAAAATGGCCATCCTGCCTAAAGCAGTCTACAGATTCAGTGCAATCCCTGTCAAAATACCAACAGCATTCTTCAATGAACTAAGGCAAATAGTTCATTCATATGGAACCACAAAAGATCCCGAATAGCCAAAGTAATCCTGAGAAGGAAGAATAAAGCTGGGGGGATTATGCTCCCTGACGAAGCTGTACTACAAAGCCACAGTAATCAAGACAATTTGGTACTGGCACAAGAACAGACTCATAGACCAATGGAACAGACTAGAGAGCCCAGATATAAAGCCAAGCATATATGGACAATTAATATATGATAAAGGAGCCATGGATATACAATGGGAAAATGACAGCCTCTTCAATAGCTCGTGTTGGCAAAACTGGACAGCTACATGCAAGAGAATAAAACTGGATTATTGTCTAACCACATACACAAAAGTAAACTCAAAATTGATCAAAGACCTGAATGTAAGTCATGAAACCATAAAACTCTTAGAAAAAAACATAGGCAAAAATCTCTTGGACATCAAATGAGCAACTTCTTCATGAACATATCTCTCCAGGCAAGGGAAACAAAAGCAAAAATGAACAAGTGGGACTATATAAAATTAAAAAGCTTCTGTACAGCAAAGGACACCATCATAGAACAAAAAGACATCCTACAGTATGGGAGAATATATACATAAATGACATATCTGATAAGGGGTTAACATCCAAATTATATAAAGAGCCCCACACTTCAACAAACCAAAAGCAAATAATCAAATTAAAAAATGAGCCGAGGAGCTGAACAGATACTTCTCCAAAGATGAAATTCAGATGACCAACAGGCACATGAAAAGATGCTCCCCATCCCTAATCATCAGAGAAATACAAATTAAACCACAATGAGATATCACCTCACACCAGTTAGGATGGCCACCATCCAAAAGACAAACAACAACAAATGTTGGTGAGGATGTGGAGAAAGGGGAACCCTCCTACACTGCTGGTGAGAATGTAAATTAGTTCAACCATTGTGGAAAGCAGTATGGAAGTTCCTCAAAAAACTCAAAATAGAAATACCATTTGACCCAGGATTTCCACTCCTAGGAATTTACCCTAAGAATGCAGCAGCCCAGTTTGAAAAAGACATATGCACCCCTATGTTTATCGCAGCACTATTTACAATAGCCAAGAAATGGAAGCAACCTAAGTGTCCATCAGTAGATGAATGGATAAATAAGATGTGGTACATATACACAATGGAATATTATTCAGCCATAAGAAGAAAGCAAATCCTACCATTTGCAACAACCTGGATGTAGCTGGTGGGTATTATGGTCAGTGAAATAAGCCAGGTGGAGAAAGACAAGTATCAAATGATTTCACTCATCTGTGGAGTATAAGAACAAAGCAAAAACTGAAGGAACAAAACAGCAGCAGACTCACAGAACCCAAGAACGGACAGACAGTTACCAAAGGGAAAGGGACTGGGGAGGATGCATGGGGCAGGAGGGATAAGGGAGGAAAAGGGTCATTATGATCAGCAGGTATAATGTAGGGGTGGGGTACACGGGGAAGGCAGTATAACACAGAGAACACAAGTAGTGATTGTATAGCATCTTTCTATGCTGATGGACAGTGACTGTAATGAGGTATGTGGTGGAGACTTGATAGTGGGGGGAGTCTAGTAACCATAATGTTGTTCATATTATTGTACATTAATGATAGCAAAATAAAATAATAAATAAAAAATAAAATAAAATAACTTAAAAATATGAGAGAGCAGGGTATGACAAATTTGACTCTGGACACATTCTTCTTTCACTATGTATTATCTAGTTAGAGGAGAGCTATTTTAATTAATGAGATAATAGAGAAACATTTCACATTAGTTCACTAAAAGTTATTACATCTAAATAACATGTCTGACTCAGTGGTAAGTATCTGTGCTGACAATACAGGAGCTTCACTGAGTAAGTTAAGCATGCATACTTGAAGGGGTAATAATGCCCAGACAACGAAGGCATGATGTATAGTTATTTCCTTGGGTCTGGAAAGAAAAAAAAACATTATGTTTGGAATGAAAGGTAACACTCATTATCTTTAAATAGAACTTAAAAATTGGTAAACATTTTTTAGAATCTGTGTCTTATAAAAAAAAAGAAAAAAGAAAACAAAATCAAACCAGAGCCTAGGAGAATGTTATTACCAAAGGCTATGTAATACTGTTAACAGTAGTATAAAATAGTGATTCTTGCTGTAAAGCTATTCTTTGTTCCTAATGTTTTATATGTAAGATAACTCTAGCTTTATTCTTGTATGGTTTTGTTTTGCTACTTTATTTTTCAAAAAAATGTCTATGTGGTTATGGATAAATTGATTTGAAGACAGCATTAATAAAATACAAATGATGAACTTATATATAGGCTGTTAAATAAATGAAGCATTTTTAAAGAATAAGCTGATCTTAGTTTAACTTATATAATTTATGCATTTTTATTGCTTATGGTTGTTTAAAGTAAAATTGTTTTGCATCATATACATTTAGTGAATCTGAATATATTCTGAACACATGCCAGCAGATTACACTGAATTTGATGAGCAGTGTTATTGCTAATACAAACATTTATAATGTGATTTAAAAAATTCGTTGTCCATATACATTTTAAGCTCTAACTTACTTAATAACTCTTCATAAATAGAAAGAACTATGACACTTCTGTGCACTACCATGAAGAATTACATGAAAATTATTCTTCTGAAACACATTATGGTTCGTATATATCTCCATCAATCACATTACTGCAATGACAATGAAGTGAAAACTTTTATTTTAGAATGCTCTATAAAAACACAATAATTATTGAGAGAAGATGGTCAAGTACCACCACTTTCATTTTAGGGAATATATGTATTGCAGAATGAACTGTCCACTAAGACTCTGCTCACCAGTTTTGTCCCTTTGAGGATAACATGCCCTTCAAATTGATGAAAGAAAAATTAGGAAAATAAAATTTCCTTCCTTTTGAGAGGCAGTCAACTTTATATGCATAGTATATAAACTTAAAGTGTATGTGATGACAGAAATTGCTCCTGACCGGGATGGGTGATGGTGAGAACAGCATCACGGGGCAAAAGGATGAAGACTGGCAGGGGTGGGCGTGGTGGGGGATTGGGATGGGGGAGAATTAAAGAGATGATACCAAGTCATTTGAAGTTTTTTCCAATACGAAAATTGCATGCACAATGTATAACAATGAATGAAAACACAACCACTTGAAAATGTTGAAATGGGAACAGCTGGTAACATAAAGCTCTTCAGAAACCAGTACACACACAGTCCATTTTCATGATGTAAAAATTGTTTTTTCTGAATAAATGATTGTGGGGAACCGTGTTTGGCTACTGCTTGGCATAAGTGAAGCCACTTTATGAACTTCCTCCATATCGTAGAGAGAACTTGTTTATTCTGCAATTTTTATGCTTGTACAAGCTGTTTTGAGACATGAATGTCTGGGAACAGAGTGGCCGTTCCTTAGCCCTGGGAATGGGGAACCTGTTTAAGAAAACAACTCTTTGTATGATAAGGAAGTGCTTTTGTTGTGACGCCAATATGCTTTGGATAGTTTCATAGCGGGATTGTCTATAAACTAAGGAAAAACAAAGCTTGGCGCGGCCGCATTGACAGTTTACCCTCCCGAGTCTTTTCTTTCTTCTTTCCTTCCTTGGTCCTCTCTCCCCACTTCGGGTACTGTTCCATCACTGACGGCCGGCTCCGTCAAATGATACACCACCATAGACACAGCGGCATTTGTTAATGGAAAATATCTCATTACAGAACTTTAAAATTAAATGGACATGTCATTTCAATATAAGGAATCAGCAAATTAACATCTGCTTTGTTGCTCTTCAGCTTCTTCATTTTATGTCTAAGGTTTCTTTGCTAAAAGAAAGTACTTCTATAGCTGTATTAAACATTTATGCAAAGGGAAATGCCCCTGATTATACAGTGTTTTGAATTTTGCTACTTGAGCTTATTTTTAAATTGTATTATAAAATTAGAAAGCATGAAAATATGCATTACTATAAAAACGGTCTGCACAAACCCTTTTAAATCTGGATTCTTGACCTATCCTGTGAACATCTGCCCACCAGGTCACATCCACTTTAGGAACAAAAGGCAATCCATGTTTTCATCCTGCTTAAAAATTTTATTCTTAAATAATATTTAACTTCCTGAGAATTTACTACTTATTATATAATCTAATCTTTTGCCATTTCATCACTTGTATTGCCAATTTGCAAACATTGCCGGAAAAATGAGGTTTAAAGTGCATAAGAGCAAATCAGAGACTGCAGTTTCATAGGTTCTGAAGTGTCAGGTGTAGGTGTCTCTGGGCTGAGAAGCGTTACATCTCTGAGTACTTTGAGCAATGTAAGTGAGGGGAATTATTCAGGAGAGTATTGAAGAAGAATTAGTGGTAAAGTTAGTCAGAACTGTGTGCCTCTGCGCCTGTGTGATTACTCGGCACTCTAGGCTGCCTGAATGACACAGATCGTCCTGTCTCTGCGCTGTGCTTCTTGAAGCCATTGGGTAACTCAGAGCTCTACTTTTTCTGAACAATTAGCAAAATCACAAAGAGAATTATGTCTTTATGGCTTTTCCTTCCCAGGAAAAGAAAAACCATTATCAATATTTTACGTGTAACAGCAGGGTAGCATTGTCAGTACTTATTACACATTATAAGTTATCAGTTTGATAAACTAATTTTCAAAATCAAACAAATATCAATGATATTTAATAGGGTTTCTCTTAATCCCAATATCTGGAAATACTTTCTAATTTTCTACTTTTGTCCCCTGTAGGAGTCTCTAAAAGAATGCGTCTTGCTCTATGAGATAGTAACACAATCCTGAGCTGGTTGGAAAGGAAAAAGTTGGGTTAATATACCAACAGAAAATGGACAGAGCACAAGGATCCTGCTGTCATAATGATTAATTCAGATCAACACAGGTTGTCTTTACTGTGGTAATTGGCATCAATCATGAAGATAATTGAAATGCATGGCTCAGTTATGCCCGTGGCAAATTGACCACTCAGTATAAAGAAGGCCCACCAGGGGAAGCTGTACCAAGGATGAATGGATATCAAATGGATATACCAAGGATGAATAGTTTATCAAAGGAATTACTATCTTCTTTAACATTAACTCACTGTCCACATGTCTGTATATACAGAATAGATAATATACATTTAAGAATTGGTGGATTAAAAATCATATGAACTGAACACTAAATAGAGTAAAAAAGTAAAAGATACAGACTATATATCTGGGTAAAAAGAGAAAATCTTAATATATTATAATATTATAATAAAATATAATAATATAACAATAGAAATATTGGAATTCTTGGTGTTAATGCTATTTTAGTTTTGTTTAGCTATTTTTTACTTGTATAACAATGATAAATAAATATTATTTGCAATTATTTCTTTACTGATTTGTTTTGCCATCTTTACTATATAGGAAATGTAGCGTCATACGGTTTGATCAAACAAATCACTCCTGTCATTTTATTCAACTCGGTGACTTGAGGAGAGAGAGCTGGACCTGCCAAGTTCATCTGGATGGAAGCTTCCAAACGTATTAAGAGCTAACATTTTTAAGAGAATTTTAGAGAGCAGTGACTGTTCCAAATTTGTTGCACATCAT
This sequence comes from Phataginus tricuspis, assembly GCA_029783875.1. Classification (NCBI taxonomy): domain Eukaryota; kingdom Metazoa; phylum Chordata; class Mammalia; order Pholidota; family Manidae; genus Phataginus; species Phataginus tricuspis. The sequence continues at coordinate 4,795,415 of JAQQAC010006877.1, read as the reverse complement.
ATATATATTTCGGATTGGTTCAGTTGCACATTAAAGAACTTAAATCTGAAGTGATTTAAATTTCCTAAAACAAATCATCACATAGGCCAGCTGCCCAAGGTTTGTTCAAGTGAATTGCATAACAGCATTGTTGTTCAGACTCTTCCACCTGGTACCAATAATGGTGTATTCCAGATGAGTCTGCCACTTCTCCCCAGCCAGCCCTTATGGGCTTTTGGGAATGAATCAGCATCTAATAGTTTATGTCTATATTAGTTAGGTCTATGTCACTTTCTCCTTAAAAGAGCCTAGGACATGTTTTTTGAGTTGGGTGCATAGCTGCTTCTATCCAAACAGTAATTCTTCTCTTTTAAGAAGGAAGAATGTAAAAATGGATATAGGATATATCCTCTGACAATACCTGCAGCAAATGTATTGATTCATTTAGCCTTCCTTATACCCTGTAAAGGTTGCCTGTAAAGGTTATACATAATTATAATACCCATTTTAATATACTCATAGGTTATACTTAACACAGTGTTTTATATTAAAATTTACATAGGTATTATCATAATGCCTACTTTGCAAACAAGGTAATGGAGGCAGAAAATGATGAAGTAATGTAAAGTTATGGAATAGTAAGGGCTACGTGTAAGATCCTATCAAAGGTAGTCTGATTTCAGAGCCAAGGCAAAAATCCACATTCAGAGAATTCTTTCCAAAGTCTTTCCGGATTGATAATACTTTAATGGATTTTGAGGATTCTTGTGAATAAAATTCAACATGGACAGTTTCCATTTCTTAAAAAACAAATCTCTCCTTTATCCATTACATCCCATTCTCAATTCAGCATTGATTGATATTAGTGCTATTGTTTTAAGTTTCTACATCAACCATTTGCCCCTCCCCATATCTCATACTGTACTTTTTCATTTATCTCTACATTATTGCCTCCTTTGTATCTGGTTGCCCTCTGAGAAATATTTCTTTATAGTTGTGGTAAAGACCTTTACAATTTCATTTATTTGTTCGTATGGTGAGCAGCAATTGCATGAGGCATGTGCTAAGACATAAACCTCAGAAAGAGCTCCAAGAAGTTAATACTTTCTGCTCTTATTAAACTATTTGATTTTTATTCTAAAGGATGCATTAAAAATGGAAATTAACCCCTTATAAACTTTATGATTTGCACATATTTTCCCCTGTTCCTTTTACTCTGTTGATTGTGTCTATTGCTGTGCACATGCTTCTTAGTTTAATGCAGTCCGACTTGTCTATTTTTGCTTTTGTTGCTTGTGCTTTTGGTATCATATCCAAAAAATTATTGCCAAAACTAATGTCATGAATTTTTTCCCCTGCTTTTACAATTTCAGGTCTTATATTTAAGCCTTTAATGCATTTTGATTTGATTTTTTTTGTATAGCTTTTTGTGAATTCAGGTCCAGTTTCATTCATGTGCAAGTGGATATCCAGTTTTTCCAGCACCATTTGTTGAAGAGATTATTCCTTCCCCATTGTGTATTTCTGGCACCATTGTACCAAGGTTAACCTAAAAGCATGCATTTATTTTTGGGCTCTCTATTCTATTTCTATGGCCTCTATGTCTGTCTTTATGCCAGTACCATACATTTTAATTGCAATATATTTTGAAATCAGGAAGTGTAATGTTCCAGGTTTGTCCTTCTTTCTCAATATTGTTTCATTTTAACAACTATGTCTACATCTATATATATCACATAAGTGATAACATAAAATAATCTCTTATTGAAGTTTTAATTTTGAAATTATCATTTTTTTCTTTCCTATCCATTAAAATTGCAAGAAAGTTTTTTAGCTAGCTCAAGTTGCTGATTTTAACTAATTGACGCAAACAAATGCAAACTGAATCTATGTTCAAGAAATGGGAATCTTTTTTCCAGGGAAAATTATATTTTAACTAAAATCAATGGATGATTCTTGGCTAACCTGTGTTGATAGTGACTTGATCTCTATATTGTATCCACAGATTCTCCTAAGGTCAAAATTCAGAATTGGCCTTTAAATATGAAACTAAATTCACAAGCATCATCTTGCCTGGAAAGTAATCTCATTATTGAAAGCCTGAACCATCACAAATGTGTCTGTAGTGAATGACATAGATACATGTATACATCTACTAGATGATTTTTTAGACAGAAATAGTGGTCAATATTAGTTCATGTACTTAAGTCTTGGCCCTAAGAAGATAGCATATTTTGAAAAACATTTGGAATCATAAAATAGGGTGATGATATTGATAAAACTCAACAATTACTATTTTAAAATAAATGTTCATAATGAAATATATTTAATTTAATACAAATTGCCTATTTTATGCTAAAGCAAACAATACACCTTATATTAAAGGTTAACTTAAAACATTGCCTTTCAACATTGTCAGTTATGATTTAATTGTATTATTATTACAAAATTAAATCATTCTTTTTTTAAATTGAAAGACAAACAATATAGAGTATGATGTATGCTAAAAAGTAGACTCAGTATCCTACCACCACAATCTACATTTATCCACACAAATAAACATACATTAAATCCTATCCATCAAGGGTCACTACTGTTTACAGTTTTGATTGGATTGTATCTCTTCAGACATTCTGAATGAAATTCCTTCTTTCCCTCCTTTCTTCCTTCTTTTCGTTATGCTTTATTTCTATATAAATTAACATATATAAGGGTGCATCTACGTGCCTAGGTATATGTGTACTTATGTGCTATATACATAATATCAAATTTATAGTATATATCTATACACTGACATATTTATGCATATTTTATCCAAATTGGTTCATATTACACTTATTTTTATACCACACATTGTTTTTCATTCAAAAATTTGTTAAGGATAATTTCTTATATCAATACCTAAAGATATTCTTCATTCTTTTATATATTCATGCATTTTTCATTAAAATATTTATTGTTTATTGGTGTGTTCTATTCAACTTTCCAGGCTTTAGGAATATGGCAATGAACAAAACAGGAAATCATAGCAGCAGGTAATGCAGATTTTTATTTTACAAAGAGAAATAGGAAATCCTATTGGCACTTCTAGAGGAAAAATAAGTGAGGGGGTAAACACATGGATTTGGAAAGGTGAGCTCCAGGTATGGGACATGAGCCAGTCCCTGAGACAGAGCATTCTTGTTGTGTGAAATTAAAACCTGACGACTAGAGTAGCTGAGGCCCAGCAGGTGAGGGGATGCAGGGTGAGCCAAGATCAGAGAGAGAAGCCAGATTATTCAAGGTTTCTGAGTCACGATAAGGACTTTGCATGTTGGAAAGGTCAGTGAGATGGAAAATCACTGCAAGATTTGAGCAGAGCAATGACTGATCTGGCTGCAGTTGTGACAACAGACCCAGGAACAAAAAACTGAATATAAAATATACAGTAACTAAAGCACATTGCAATAACCAGGGAAGATGTGCAATGCATTAGGCTATGATAAAGGCAGTAGATGTGATAAGAAATGTTCAATTTTGGATGTATTTTGGCAGCTGACAAGATTTGTGTACAGATTGAATTATAGGTTGTGAAGGAAAAACCAGATTCCAACACCAGTCAGGTTTTTCTGTTTGTGTTTTACAAAACTGGTTGTTGATTTTATTCAAGGACATTTTAGCCTAAATGGATGGATGGTTATACTTTTTTATCTTCTTTATTTCAATGACAATGGCAACTTTTATGACAATTATGAATATTGAACCATCACTAAAATCCTCAAACATGGGGAAGGCTGTAGTTTCCGAACAGTGAAATGGTATTCCAAGTCTGTGTTCAATATTGTGATGGAAACTTAAAATGAACTTCAGAAACTTGCTTTTTCTTCTCTATTGTCTGATATATTCAAAATAGCGTTGGAGTAATGAGGTACTTAATTTTATAAGGTTTTGGAAGAACTTAAATGTGAAATTATGGAGATCATGTGTCTTGCCAATGGGTTTCAGCCCCAGGCAAGTTCGCTATGGATTCAATGTGACCAAACAAATTGACAGCAGAGTGTTCTTTGGGACGAAAGGGTTTATAACCTGGCTTATTCTCCCAGCAGTAGGTGGAGCACCAGCGTCTCTGCCTCTGCGCAGAGCACTGGGCCGAGCTCTCTATATAGCATAATAATAGCTTATTGCCCAAAGGTGATGAAGCGGTAGCCCAGCAACAGGCCAGTCACATCATCAGGTGGTTTAAGTTCAGTGAGGATCCTGGCCATAGGAACCCAAACTTCCCCACACTCCACCCCTCCAGGATTCTCGCCTTATAGTCTACATGCTTTCCATCTTCTGTACGGGAAAGCTAGAGCACTCTAACCAGATTCCACAATAACACCAGAGGATAACAACAACTTAGAGATAATAAAAAATTAAGATACAGGTAACAAAAATTATAATAATCCTCAAGGCAGAAGAAGTTCCCAATCCACAAAGACTTTAGAGGTGATAAGACACATGTTTTAATGCGACCAACATAGGCAAATCTAGTCCATCAGGTAGGATGCATGCAAGAGAGTGGTCCTGTGATAGGACTGTAGCAGGAAGGGGGTTCCTTCCAGGTCTAGTATACCATACTTTTACTCCTCTCCCCGTGGGGGTTACCGAAGGGTCTGTATATAGTGCTACTGGAGGTGCATGCACTGGCCATAATGACAAAATAAAACTCCCCTGTAAGATGCTCCTACCTTCTGGCCATTCAGGATATACTACTGTGATATTTGGTGGCCACTCTGCTGTTATTCCAGGAATACACAGGAGGCCAGTTTCCAGGCCTTGTCCCCAAGGTGCCAGGAGAGCCAGCCATTGTTGGTCCATGTGTCGAAAGGTCCAAGGCCATGTCCACTCAATGGAGTCTCCGGGATTCAGTGCAGTTGGTGCTGGCAGCAAGATGTTATTCTGGTGGCTGAACCTCGGCTTCAGTGATTCTTCCTTGGTTTGCATTTGCAGTTGAATAGGGGAGGCAGCCATATGTGTTAACATGTCTATGGGGCTCAGGGCTCCCTTTCGAGGTCTCTCATTCAAACGTCATAGCACGGTCCATAAGCGAACTGACCATCCCCGCAGAGTATTGGTATCTGAATTTAGTACAGATTTTAACAAGCCATTGTGCCTCTCTATCATGCCTGCTGCGGTAGGATTGTGGCACATGAAACTACCACTTAATTCCCAACTGTCGCACCCATTCTTGCAGTGTATGTCCAGTAAAATGGGTGCCCTGATCACTCTCAATTACCTGTAGTTGGCCAAAGGCAGCAAAGAGACCCTCCAGGCCTCTTTTGGTCATCTGCTGGTCTGCACAACAGGTAGGAAAAGCAACCAGAAGTCCAGTAGCTGTGTCCACACAAGTCATCGCATACCAATATCCTTCTGACACAGGTACAGGCCCAATATAGTCTATCTGCCACCTGACGAGGGTTATAGGCGCCTTAGCTATTGTCCCATGTAGCTGTGGAACTCGGTGTAAGTCCCTTTTGGAACACACGACACACTCCTGCTGGGCTCTACTAAGTTCTTCAAAGGTCAAAGGCAAGCCCTACCCATGGGCTACAGCCCACATTGTCTTTTGCCCTGCATGCAACAAATGCTGATGTAGCCATTGGGCTATATCAGAGGCAGGCTTTCCTTCTAAACAACGTATCTGGGCCAATTTATATGCTTCATCATTTCCTGGGGATGCCAGTGGCAAATGACCTGTCACATGGTATACTGTAATTAGTTTAGTCTGACCACAAGCCCATAAGTCTTGCCACAATTTTGCCCCCAAAGGGGTCAGTGACCAACCAGCCAGTTGGCATGGGACCAGGTTGGTAGCCACAGGGTCAAGCCCCAATAGACAGCCCGGCTGTCAGTGCAGACAACTATAGGGGAGGGCTCCTGGCTGATCACAAGCCACACAGCCTGCAAATCTGCCCATTGGCTGCTCTTCCCCTCACCATCTTCCATCAATACTGTCTCAGTCTTAGAATGGAAAGCTATGGCTCTCCATTTGGGGGCTGCCCATGCCTGGAGCCATCTGTGTACCATGCATCTTCAGGTATAGGGGCTCTTCCCTCCCGATAGGGACTCCCTGCTACTAATGGTTCAAAAGCAAGTTCTTCCTGCTTTTCACTAGTATATGTCACTGGCCCCAACAAGCGTTGGAGTTCTTCACTCAAGGGGCTACTAGAAAGGGCACTACACTGCTGTAGGTAAGCACCCCACTTGGCTATTATGGGTGTTTGTGCAACGCCACTCCTTGGCTTTTGGGTTCAGTCTCGTACCCACCTCAAATGGGATAGGTGGTTATTACCTTTATGGGGGCCATTTCAGTGGTGGATTCTGTAGACAGCAAGGTGTGATACACAGCAGCCAGTTGTTTTCCTATCAAAGTGTATCGTACCTCTGCCCCTTTCCAGAGTTGTGACCAGAATCCAACGGGTTGGCGAATTCGTTCAAGCCCCAGCCAGAGACCCCAGCCATAACCATCTTCAGTTACATGAACGTCCAGCTCACAGGGCCTTGATGAGTCTATCACACTCAAGGCCTGCACAACATTGACTGCCCATTTTGCTGTAGTAAAGGCAGGTGCACATGTCTCATCCCAGTCCCACCTGACACCATTTCATACCAACCGGTATAAGGGCTTCAGAATTTGTGCCAAGTGAGGGATAAACACTCTCCAGTAGCCTAGAAGTCTGAGAAACTCCTGTAGCAATGCTGCAGTTGTGGGGGTAGGAAAGGCCTGGACTTTATCTATAACTGCTTCTGGTATCACTTTGGTCTTACCTGACCAGACGTCCCCCAAGAATTGGATAGACAAACCAGGTCCCTGAACTTTGGTGCTGTTCACAGCCCATCCTTTCTCCTGCAAATGTTGCAGCAGTCTAGGTGTTGCACCTTCTAGAGCTGAAATAGAATCAGACGTGAGCATGACATCATCAATATAATGGTACAGCCGCACTGTTGGTGGTTTCTCCCATGTAGTCAAGTTCTGTGCTACAAGTCCATGACAGATGGTGGGGCTGTGGAGGTATCCCTGTGGGAGGATGGTGAAAGTCCATTGCCATCCTTCCCACGTGAAGGCAAACTGTTCCTGACTTTCCTGCTCAATGTTAATGGAAAAGAAGGCATTAGCGAGATCTACCACATAATGATATGTTCCTAGTTCATGGCTGAGGGTATCCATCAAGCCTGCAATATGACCTGCAATAGAGGGGACAGCAGTATGCATAAGGAGATATGACCTTATTCAGTTCTCTGTAATCCACAGTCATATGTCAGGAGCCATCTGCTTTTTTACTGGCCACACAGGGGAATTGAACAGACTAAGGGTGGGCTTTATAATACCCACCTTTCCAGCTCCTGGAGAGTTTCTCCAATCTCTATATGCCCCCCAGGCAGTTTGTATTGTTTGGTATTTTTGACCCCCCTGAGGTACAGGCAAAGCTATGGGCGGGTGCCTAGCATGTCCCCTCAGAACTGCCTTCACCACACATACTCTCAATCTGAACTCACTCAACCATAGACCCTGCAGAAAATCAATCCCCAAAATATACTCAGGGATAGGAGAAAAATACACAGTATACTCTTTTGGGGGTAGATATCCTATTCCAAAAGGATTTGTGCTTTTTTCACTATGATAGCCTTCTCCCCTTATCCATCCGTGATAGTTGGGGTCCCAGGGAACTGCTCAGGGTTACCATGAATCAGTGAACATTCCGTCCCAGTGTCCACCAGAGCCAGGACATGTTGTATGTTCACTGGGGATCAATGCATAGTTATTTAAACATGTGGTCTCCGGTCCCCCCTCGTCCCTCAGGGCAGATATCTTGACCTTCCCCTTAGTCAAACCGTGTTCCCCAATCACCTTCCTGTGTGGACTCAAGTGAGGTTGGCTTGCTTTCCAGGAGGAAGTCTTGCAAACACACAGGTTGGACTCGTGGGTCTGTCTCTGACCTCTGCCTCTTTGGTCTTAATGGCTGGAACTGCTGCTCTGGTTTCAGCTGGTGCCATAGCTCTAGTAAGATCCTGTTTGACTTACCTTCTAATTTCCTTCCATCTGCTCCTTCCCATATTAAATCAACCCACATCTGGGTCCTTGTAACCTTCATGGGGCCTTGAAAATTCTTGTGAGCAACAGGTCTTATTTCTTTCCGAATTCTCGTTGCTTCAGCCTCTCCTAAGTCTGCTACTGTATGTGTCATGCTGCGTATGGGATGCCCTAAGTGAGGGGAAAGAATGGTCACTAGAGACCCAAAGAGGGATGTAGGAGCCGTTTGAAGTACAATATTTCTCATCCCAGTAGTGAAAATCTCTTCATGTGGCCCATAATTCTCTGGACTATAGATGGCATTTCTCATGCCTAGCTCTCGTAGCACCTGTTGGAGTTCAGCATATGTCTGCCATCTAACAGGAGAGGATGGGAGATCACCCGGATTGGACCACACAGCACGAAGTGCAGCCATGAGCCAATCGAGGAGGGAGTGACGCCCTGGGGTCTAATGTGCATTTTGTAATCGCTGCCTCAAGGCAGGCTGCACAGTCAGGGAAGACAGCTTTCCCATCTCTGACCCCGACAGAACAATTCCATCCACCCCTAATCCCACAGACGCAGGAGCCAAGCTGATATTGACTCTGAGGGCTTCTGCCTAAACCAGGAGCCCAAATCCACCAGCTCAGCCTGAGTGTAGGGGCGGACCATAGAGTGCTCTACCACCTGGGGAGGGGGATGCTCCTCTCTTTGGGGAACCTTCAGCTGCTGGGTGTTTGTTTTCTTTACAATCACTGGGTGTGCTTTCAGTACAGGAGGCGCCAGTGCCTCCGGCAACACCCCTTCATCTTTCTCCAGCTTCTCCATTTCTGGGGCTGATGGCACCTTACTCTCCCCTCCCCCGAGTGCCTCCTCTGCTACAACCTTTACCTTTTCTACTATACCTCGCAGCAATGCTACCTCAGTCTTCAGAAGGTCTCTTACCTTCAGCTCAATGCTTCCCAGCTGACGTTCTTGGACCACCTCTGCCTGTGCTTCCCTCAGGAGTTCGTCTTTTTCCTTGATGGCCTCTTCCTCCTTCAGAACACCTGGCAGCACTGCCATCTTGTCTCCAGTGGTACCTTGCTGCCAGTGCTCTTGTACCAATACCATCTCTTTCTTCAGGGAATCCACAAAAGTGTGCAGCTCGCATTCTCATGCCACCTCCTCTCACATCAATGCCATTTCCCTCCTCAGGGAATCCACAGAGACGTTTGCAGCTCGCGTTCCCATGCTGCCATTTCTTGGGTCTCCTCTGTAAACTTTTTAATACTGTGAGAAGCAGCCAGCCCACAGTCCCTGCTGCCTCACAGGCACTCTGCTTCTCAGAGGATCTGCTTACTATATGAAGGGCCACCCCTACAGCCTCAGGTGTCACTTCCACTTGCCTCCAGTCCTGGGGTGGAACCCAGTCCTCTAGAAGGCAAGCCACCTCAAACCACATACCCATTGGGGGACAATCCACTGCCTCCCCATTCACAGGGGCAGCCCACTGAAGCACCCCTCCCATAAGGGCAGCTTGTATTTTTCCTTGGTCAACAATGAACCCTGCCGACTTTTGCCTATTGTCTTGCCCCAGGCAAGTTCACTATGGATTCAATGCGACCGAAGGAATTGACAGCAGAACGTTCTTTTGGATGAAAGGGTTTATTACCTGGCTTGTTCTCCAGGTGGTAGGTCGAGCACTAGTGTCTCTGCCTCCACGCAGAGCACTGGGCCAAGCTCTCTATATAGCACAATAATAGCTTATTGCCTAAAGGTGTGGAAGCAGTAGCCCAGCAACAGGCCAGTTACATCATCAGGTGGTTTAAGTTTAGTGAGGATCCTGGCCATAGGAACCCTAACTTCCCCACATCATGTTTTCAAGGAATGGTAAATTTTGAGGTTTTTTTTTTCTATTTTTCTATGGCAAAAGAAAATCCAGTTAGGTTTTTACACTCTTTGTTTAATATTTTAAATATATGTCCTTATAAACCCCACATTATTATTAAATGTATTTATACAGAATGATGCAAAGATATCTCTTAGAATTTTATCAAAATTTTCACTGAATGTTCAGTTCCCTATTTCATTTATTATCCCACAAATTTGTGTGTTCCTCTCCTTTTCTTGTTAAATGAATTATATCAATATGTTAGAAAATTCCAAGACCAAATAGGTTATTTGGTAGTGTTACCAGTTTTCTGTTTTCATACCCATTATTTCCTGCTTTAATCACTTATCCCTTCCTTGTATTTTTCTTAGATTCCTATGTGTTTTCTTCTAAATTCTCTTTGAACCTTGGCTGTATTATTCTATTGTTTTGTAGCGTTTGACATTGCAATAGAGAATTCTTACTTCTAATATTCTTCCTCTTTATGCAGAGGTGATAGTCAAGTACTGGGTAACTGAATGGCACAGGCATCAGTCAATCGGGAAGGACACTCAACCAATCTGATTGGTCCCAGGGTGTATTGGCACTGTTTTGGGGTGCTTTAGTCTTTCTGCTAAAATACTTTAAGGTACTTTTGTTTATCTCTGAAGCCCATGAAATTTCTTGAGACCTGTCTCAATGCTAAGAGATCCATATATTTTACAACACAATATGAACTATTTCCATATAATGATTGACTCCTAGGTTTGCCTGAAAATTTTTTTTTAATACATTTGCTTTGTTTTCTTCCTCATGGGTAGTCAGTGTAAATGTATATTTTCCCTTATTTGTCCTCTACAATTACTACCTTTTCCATATTCCTATCCACAATTTATTTTAGATTCCATTTTTGTTTTCTTCCTATATTTTTAGCAACACCCATTCAACTTTTTCTTTTTACTATCTGTAGAAAGGTTACTGTTTTTGTGCTCATTTTATTCTCTCTTTAATTTCTTTTATGAGTTCTGCCAGCTAATATTTTATCTACTCATCATTCCTTCCCTGAGTTCTTTTATCTATGCTTTTAATTCTATAATACTTAAGTAAGTTCTTCAGTTCTAAAGCAATTATTTTTTTCTTGACTTTTAATTGCTTTGTGGTTATATTTCTTCAAGAGTGTTCATCATCAATTTGACAAAGCATTGTTCCTTTCTCTTTTCTTTCCGAGTCATACACTATCTTTATTTGATTCTGCACTGGTTCTTTTTGGTTTATAATAATTTTCAAATAAGACAGTCCTACCAGACCAGCTACTGGCAGCTGTTTCTTGTGAGGAATGGAAGACATAGATCTATAGTAGCAGCAATTCTGTATCATTCATGGTGAAGTGTTTTCTATCTTGTGATACTGAGTGATTTTGCATGTATGTTGTGTGTGTATGAGAGAGAGAGATTGAGAGAGAGGGAGAAAAGGAGGGAGGGAGGGAGAGAGTTTAACTTTACTTCTTCCCAAGTAACAGCTATAGACTGGATACCATTCATAATTTGACTCTCTAGTGTGCCCTTATACAGATTGCTTCCTATAGAATTAAATAATTTTATGGATTTTTAAAAGCCTTACATGTTTAGTTGTTATTATTTTACAAAATAAAACTTTTATAAAAATTTTAATACATTTCTACCTTTTTTTAAAGATTGTAGAATGTCTATTAGGATATTATTAAATGATTTTTTTTAATGAACCCTCTATTCTTTTTGAATTATCAATTTCCTCTCTGGTCTTCTTATATTTTTGGCTTCTTTGTTTCAGGGTTGCTCTTTCATTCTGTGGGCTCTTAGGAACATGAAGTCATTTTCGACTCCCTTCTCCTTTCCCTGTGTGGATTCTAGAAGGTTGAAGTAGTAAAATGTCAACCCTCCCTTTAAGCAAGAGAAGACCACACAAACACTCTTGCAATGCAATGTAGAATGAAGTCTCCACAGAATCCTTTTTCTCTATGATCAAAATAAGCCAGTTACCTTTTGCTTCATTCTTTCTTTCTGCCTGACCTGTGAGTGTTCTTCCGGGAGCTGCATTGCCACCGTGAGGCCACAGGGGGAAAATAATTCAAGAGACAAACACCTTAGAGAAAAGATAGGACTCAGAGTCTTTAACAACTTGCTTTTTGAAAGGCCGACTTCCATTTTCTATTTGAGTAAAAATAACCCCATTTTTATTTATACTGGTGATTGATGGCTTTTCTGTGACTTCAAGTGATAGGAATTTCCAGTTTTATCCACAGAACCTCCTAAGAATGATTCTTTTTTCTGTTCTAAATAGGTTTCCTGGCCTTTAACCAGTTGTTTTGGACTCTTGAGCCTTTCTTGAGCTTTGCCCTGTATACAGGGCTGCTCATGGACCACAGAATAGCTTTCTTTGCATATATGCTAGGTCAGTGTATCTCCTACTGTTCCTTAATTATCATTTTTTCTTAATATTTTTTCAATAAGGAATTTTTTGAAATGTTATCTCTGGTGACTCATTTCATCATCTTTGTTGCCCTTATATTCTGTGTGTGTGTGTTCCAGTTAGACTTTATTTCTCTTCATTCTTTTGTTTTCATCCATATTTCTATCTATTATTTCTTTTTCTGCCTAGTAGATTTCCTTTAGCCTTCCCTGTATTACAGTCTTCTGGAGATGAATTATTTTCACTGTCAATATTGTAGTAGTCTTCACATTACCTTTGTCATTGAAAAGTATGTTCACTGAGTATACAATTCTAGATTGATGGGTTTTTTATTTCAATACTCTACCCCACTTTCTTATTACTGTCATAGTTTTGAAAAAGAATTCTGTCGTCCTTATCTTTGTTCCCATTGATGTAATGTGTCTTTTTATTCTGAATGTTTCTATGGAATTTTATGAATATTTTAGAGCAACACATTTGATTATTGTGTGCTTTGATGCAGTTTTCCTCATGATTCTTGAGCATGATTATGACAAGCTTCTTAAATCTATGCATTTAAAGTTTTCACCTAATTTTTGATTATTTTGGCTGTTTTTTCTTCAAAAATTTTGGTTTTTCTGATAGCCCACCCCTCTTTCAGGGGCTCCAATTACATATATGTAAGGATCTTTGAAGTTGTCCCATGTTTACTAATGCTCTTTCCTTCAATTTGATTCTACTCTTATTTTTATCCTCATTTTTATAGTTTCTAAAAATATGTCTTTAAGTTCACTGTATACTTAAAAAAATTCTACTTTGTATTATGAGAGTCTAAAGAGAAAGTATATTTTTCCTGCAGTCTTAAAACTAGAATCCCCTTTTACAAATTGATATTTGCTAGTGCCAGTATAATAATATAAGAAAATAAGGAACACTAATATTGGGAAAAGGGAGCAGTTTCTCTTTATTTTCTATCTGTTTGACTGCATGTGTGTGTGTGTGCAGCTGTGTGTGTTTCTCTAGATGTTGTTGTTGTAAATTAACAAGTAGTGAGCAGAAACAACAGAAAATCAGTTACCTGCTGAAAAATAAAAGCATGTTCACACACTAAAAGAAGTTGTAAGTACAGTGGAAAACAGAAAAAAGTCATAGTAGCCATAACACAAAAATATAATAAAATACATAGATATAATAAATTTAATAAAAAAGGGACCAATTTATAAATTTATATATACCTACACATATATACACACATGTGTATATGTCCATGCATATATATTATAATATATTATACATAACAAACATAATTATATATTATATATTATATTCACTATATGTTAATTGGTCATAAACATTTAAAAAATTATATTAAGCAAATATATATATATATACACACAGGAGCAAGAGAGATATTTGAATTTAATATATTGGTCTTGGATGGTAAGATTGAAATAACAAAATATTTCATATGTATATCAATTCATTTTACATTAAACAATCAAAAATATTCCTATAATAAGGAAGTAATTTATTTTATTTAAAATTTTTTCAAACTTGAACTCGACAAAATTTTTTTAAATGTATGTAGAAATATGACATGTTAACTTTGCTAGGAAGATTCTGAAAAAAACGAGTACTATGAAAAAATACTAAAATATATAACAAATAATGTGGACTTTTAAGAGACTGGAAGGCAGGTGCAATTCTAAGCCCTGGCCAACACAGAGCCATGGACGACTGTTTATCATCCATGATTTTAAAGATTTAGTGCATTCTGCAGGAGACCTCATACTCCAAGAGAGTGAAATGGCAACACTGAAACTGTATTATCATTTCATTTCATTTTATGTAGTGAAATTAGTAAGAAACATGCCTGGGGAGTACTTTTAGTTTTGTGTGATGCTGTGCAGAGGAAACTGGTTGGATATTTCAACTTTAAATGACTTTTTTTCTAGTACCATCTAAGTAAATAAATGGGAAACCAGTGTGGAAGGAAGCACTGTAAACTGTTTTACTTATTTGAATAACTGGCCAGATTCTCACTTAGAGAATTTATTCATAGCTTGAGAGTTTTTAGAATGAAGAAAATACCATTGAATTCAACCAACATTTGATAAAATGTTTTGATAAAATGTTGAATTTTCTTCAATATAATGGTAAAGGCATTAGTTCCCTTGAGTTAATCAATAGTTCAGTGAATCCTTTAAGAAAACAAATGCAGCAATCTGAAAAAACTTAAAATCATTGCGATTTAAATTTTAATAAATGGAGTTCATAAGTCTAGGTGTTAGAAGATTCTGAGTCATGGTGCATTGCAGGCATCTATGCTGGTGTCTTTTTTCCATATGTAACATTTGTAAAATCTTTCAAAATATATTCTTCATTCATTTTTCTATAATTCAGAAAACTTTTGTACTTCCAAGAATTGGCTAAACAGAAGAGAGTGTGTTCTGAAAATTATGAGTAGTAGAGATGATTAATGTGTGAGGCAGGGAGCTCTCTGAGAAATCCCTAGGTAATGCTGGCCTGCCCTTACATAGATACGCAGAGGGGAAAAGTGGTCATTGTAGAAGGGAGACAAAACATGCAGATTTCCCAACAGAAGTGACCGAAGAGTGGATCTGATATTGACTAATGTGAGAAAGCCTGTTCCTTGAACTACCATAAATCTGTGCTTACTTTTTAATGCATTGCTGAATATAAATACCTGACTATTGTGAAAAGCTAAGGTTTGTTGAACCTAGAAGTATAAATCTTCAAAAAAAATTGTTTTATATATATATATATCACACAACATATAATCACATATAAGATTAATGGTCAGACAACAAGATTCAAATGATGATTTAAAGTCCACTTTGTCAGAAATACATTCTCTTGAAAGTACTTCAGCTTTCTCAAACAAAGCTGACAAGCTGTTATTGTCAGAAGACTGACAGTAACAGAAATGGAAGATTTACTCAGATCTGGCCTGAAACATGTATTATTTTGCAATTTTAACTTTTTCTAAGATGTGCTTTGTTAATATGGTTCTGAGCAAAGTTCTTTTCTATCATTTTGACTTTAAGACAATGCAGCTATCTTATTGTCCAATAAAACTGCACATACATGAATTCACTTTTAGCTGACAGTGTGTGCATACTGGCTGAATAGTATGGACTGTATTTTCTATGTAAAATACATGGTTTTCATTAAAGAAAGCTTCCTGTATTACATGAAGAACTATTTGAAATTATTTAGATATTACTTTTCTTAGATATTACTAAATATGGCCTAAGGACGTTTTCCTTACTTGTTTATAGCTTTCTGTTTTAGATTGACTTATTTAAAAAGTTAACATTTAGTACAACTGAATGGGAGTGTCCCACAAACTTACATTGCACAGACAATAAGCAATGCCATTCACAAATCAAACTCTGAACCCAGTGATTCACATGCCAATCAAGTTAGATTTTTCATTCATTGATTAAATGACCTGTATTTAGAGTGACCATTGTAAGAATTCAGAAAAATAAACCGATTTTTAAAAATTAATCCAAACACTTAGGGAACAACTAGTAATTGTCTCCAAAGGCCAATGTTCCCAGCATCGTCTTAGTGGCTGTTCAGCTCAGACATGTTAATATATCGGAGCTTACTTCTCATCAACAAAATAGGGTTTAGAGGATTAAAATAAATAACCCACACAATGTCTTAGCATATTGTCTAGTATATGACAAAGCATATTACATTTAATGGTAATAATATTTTAAATGATTACTTATTGTCTTTCAGACTTAGGATATAACTACTTTTTTATTGGTTTTCTACTAGATGGGTCCCAAAGAGTTTGCCTGATTTTTATTTCTTTTTTTTTACTATGCTTTTATTAGATAGAAATTATCATAATTATTTTCCTTTCATTACACGTATCATTTCTCCTGACTGTATTAATCTAACAAGCATTTAATTGAACTCCTACTATGCACAAAAAATTACACCAGGTACTAGGATAAAAACATGACCGTTATATAATCTCTGTTGTCAGTCCATTGGCAAAGGCCCAAATAATAATTAAATGATACACTTGTTTAGCAATAGAGATCTGCTTCTAGATGTTTCTCCTCTGAGCTACCCACTAATATGTTTTTATTCACTCATACTTCAAATTGTATTTGAGTACTGACCATATGCATAATATTGTGGAAGGTAGTCATAGATATAAGTAGAATGCACACCTCAGAAATTTAAATAAAATGGAATCTAGTGACTGCTCCTTGGTGACAAACTCT
Organism: Phataginus tricuspis; assembly: GCA_029783875.1. NCBI lineage: Eukaryota > Metazoa > Chordata > Mammalia > Pholidota > Manidae > Phataginus > Phataginus tricuspis. The sequence continues at coordinate 4,778,854 of JAQQAC010006877.1, read as the reverse complement.
ACAAAATGAATACAAAATGAAATCAGAAATGTACTGAGCAATCTTATACATATAGCACTGATCTACTTTAAGAACAATACACTATCCAATTAGATAATATACATTAAAATATAATTTTTTTATATAATCACACAACTGTCCTCTATATACTAGTAGTAAAAACTTATAAAATAAAATGTAGGATATAATAGCATGAAAATTATAAATTGTCTGGAAATAAATCAAAGAAAAGTTATATAGAACTTCTTTATAGAATATAATACAATTGAGAGAAGTTAAAGATATATAAACAAATATAAGGATGTCTACTGGTTGTGCTCACCAAAGGGACAAGTGCAGATAGCACAAGGAAGTCCAAGGATAGAGCCCTGCAGGATGCCAATGTTTAGGAAAAGTATGTCATGAAAGAGAGGACAAAACATCAAATTAGACTGAGAAGGAGAAGCCAAAGAAGAAGGAATAAAATAAGTTAAATGTGAAATGTCAAAAGTCAGTTGAGTGTTTCTAGAGCAAGAAATTGATTACCCTTATCAAGTGCTGCTTGTAAGTCCAGAGATCAGTCCTAAGCGCTCACCGTTGGAATTCATATCTATTCTTACACAGTAAACCTACATATGGATGTAATCAGTAATGTTTAAAAAGACAAAAAAGTGATGTGGAGAGTTCAAAAGAGAATGGAAATTTTGATCTAGGAGAGAAACTGGATGGTTGCCTGAAGGGAAAGAGTGTCTTGATAATTTTTTAATATATATGTTTGTAGATGGGAAATTTCCAGTAAGAGGAAATATGATAATGCAGAAGATAAAATAGACATTTGTTGGAACAATGTCCCTCAGAAGGAGTGAAGACATACAATTTAGTTAAAAAAATTAGAGGACTTGGCCTCAGCTAATGATGTGGGCAGTCCATCAAGAGTAAGAGTACAGAAGATAATGTGTGCAGCAGAGATGCATGGACACATATCTGTGTAATTGTGGAATTGAATGTTCTTTTCTGATCACTTAAATTTACTGAAGGAAATAGAAAGCAAGTTAATCATTTAATTGTAAGGAGATGGGTTGTTGATTTTAAGAGGAGGCATGCAATATTCATCTAGGAGGCTGGGGAAGTTCATGGACTAGGGAAGTTTAGTGTGATGGCACATTAAGTGTTAACAGACTTTGAGCATATTCATAAAGAATGAATAATGAAAATGCCCATAATGATTGCAAAATGGAAATATGTGCAAAATGCTCTTTATGCCTAAAATGTCTGATGTGAATAAATTGTGTAAGGAAAGTATGTTATAAATATGAACAAAATTAAAGGATAGAATGTCAAAATCTATGCAAAGGCTGTAAAATAGCAATTATTTGTGATTAGGTACTAGAATTATACTTATGTTTCTTCTTTTATCTGTAGTTCTGTACCTTCTAATGTTTTGTAATGAATGAATACTGAAATAATAGCAAAAATGTATTTCAGAACTTTGTATTATGAAAATTAATATTATGAAAATAAACACATGCCGGAGTTTAACAGTAATTAGCATTTTGCCTATTTAGTGAGCCAGTCTCTTCTCTCTCTCTTTCCCGTATAAAAGCTACAGACATCATGACACTTAAACCCTAAATATTTCAGTATGTATGTCCTAAAAAGGACATTCTCCTACCTGATCATAACGCCACGGTCACACAAAAGAAAATAAATAATTCCATGATATCATTTAACATCTCTAAGCCATATTCAGAAATATTTTCTATGTTGCAAAATGTACTTTACAGATTAAAAAATTCAAACTACAATCCTAATTATTAATGAAATATTTCACTGAGTTTTTTAATCGTTAAAAATCTAGAATAGTGTCTTCATATTTTCTTTATAAAGAGTCACATTTTGCACAGTCTAGGTCAGTTGTCTGTTAATAGGATGTAGAAATATATCCAATGAGTATGAAATTAATAGCAGTACTATAAACTAGGAATCATGTCCCATTAATTGGCTGTGAATTCAATTTAGTGGCCATAGGCAGCATTTTAAAAATAATTAAATATAAAAGAAAAGATAAAAGAGGAAAGGAAGAGAGAAAAGACAAAGGGGAGAAAAAAGAAGAAAAAATGATGGGTCAAGATATGATAATGATATCAAAATGATACCATTCTCAAAAGTCCCAGTCTAATCCAAGATTCTGTGTAGACTGTATTTGAAAATGTATTCCAAAGCAAAATGTATTTCCACTTACTTTTAGCAACTTAAAAAATAAATTTTAGTTATTCTGTTCTATGTCCACATCATATCCACAATTTAACTTATTGAAATTATTATATTTCATGTATATTCATCTGCTAATATGCCAGAAACCATGCCAATATATCATCAGCATAATTAGAAGAAGTTTAAAAACTACCTGAAGTTCTCAGTAGATTCTGACAGCAAAGGATGCCTTTCCCCCCTTTTCCTGCCCATGATGGTCACCTGTGGCTCTGTCTCAGAAACTTTCTACCCACATTCCAGGCCCCAGATCACTGCTCATGGAACAGCCTTTGTCTGGAACAGCACTGATTGTCAAGTCAGAAATTTTGGTGTAACTAATATTAGAAATGATATAATTGCTAAGATTTTGGAATATAATGTAGTCACAAAAGGAAAGAAATAGTCCCCCCAAAATGATTAGCTCAATAAGTATTCATGTTTGTCTCAGGTTAATATGACATATTCGAGTTAAAAGTTTGAAAGGGGTGATTGAGCTAACAGCAGATCAAAATCAAGATTTTGAGTAATATTCTCCAGAATGTTTAGCAGTCCTGAATATATCATTATTTCATGAGCTAATGTTTTTAGTAACTTTTTTTCTGATCATCTTTTGAAAATCAATATCGGTTGTCCTTGACATATTTTTCATGTCTTCAGAAAGGATGACAAAGTGGTTGATATTTGGAACAAAATAGAATACCATAAATTTCAGTACATATTGATATACTGATGATGTAATTTTGCTGATGTATTTAAAGGAAATCTGTGACTTTTTCAATGGAAAGTTTTCATTTTTTGTCATTTCTCTACTCTCTGGCAAAGTGTGTATGGGTGGATGTGAGGTATCCCACTTGAAATCATTAATAATAGAGTCCAAGATATGCTAAAACCTTTCTTTGCAATAGAGCATGCATATACTTATCGTGGACAGGAAGCCCTGTATTTTCAGAGAGTAACTAAAATGAGAGTAATTCATACCTATATCAAACCCTAAATTCCTTTACACAAACAATCAAAATAGTATTTTAATTAAGAAAGCACTAGCATTACCCACAACATCAGTAACAATAAACACACAAACTCTATAAAAATAACACTGAGCATGGAACGATCAAAGAGGGTGGTGTGACAGGTGAGACAGAGGCTTCCTCCTAAAACCGCATATAATACAGATATATAATTAATACAATTAATCCTGAAAGAGCAACAGGAAAGAGGACTGTGCCAAACTGCATACACCTGGAGAAAAGAATAAACCTCATGGAACAGGGTAACGTACCAAAGCCATGGCCCGGTGGGACCCAAGCCCTTCCCCCACCACAGCTCATCAGCAGGAGGAAGAGAAACAGAGCGGGGAGAGTGGAGGCCTGGGACAGCTGAATATCTAACTCCAGAGATCTGATCTGGGAGGACAAACCTACATTTCATGGTACTCTCCTGATTAGGGGGTTGGAAAGCTAAGACAGGCAGAATACCTGAAGAGACTGAGATTCCAGCTGCTTGTGGAAAGCAGGGATCCATATCTGGCTGCTCTGGGACAAAAGAAAGGTGGGCAGTCTGAGAGACTTCCTAACAGCAAGAGGGCTACTAAAGGGGCAAGGATTGCACAGAGCTTACTGCTCAGGAGAGAGGACAGATAGACAAAATTTTCTGGGTGCACTCTGCCCAGCAGGTTGGATACTTTCACGGTCTTCAGAAGCTCCATCTCCCTGGCTGGGTACAGAGCTCCAAGGACCCCCTCCATGATATGCAGCCTACTGAGCCTTTTTCCCAGCCAGCCCCACCTGACTCGCAAACTGGCAAACCTGACCCTGGCATTAGGCCAGCCAAAGGTAAGATCGCTCTACAGCAACTACAAATGCAAAGCATAGAAGCTTATACCTGTGTGCTCCGCCCACTGGTTCTGGCAGTGGAGACAGGCATAGCAGCTGGGAAGCAGGAAAAAGCTCTTTCCTCCCCTCAGGCACCAATACTGCTCCCGTGTGACCCCCAAAATTGCTTCAGGGGCTGAGCAGCTCCAGAGAGTAGAGCTTCTGAGCACTAGAGGGAGCCATATACAAATATGAAATGCCAAAGGAACCTGGTTCACAGTAAAATTATGAATACAACTCCTGAGAAAGATTTAAATGAAATCGTCCTCATGAATCTGCCTGAAAGGGATTTCAAAATAAAAATCATTAATATGTTTATGGGGGTACAGAAAAATATTCAAGAACCCAGTAATGAATTCCTGTGGGAGATCCAATCATTATGGAACACAGTATCAGAAATGAAACATACATGGAAAGTTTTAAAAGCAGATTAGATATGGTGGAGGAGATGATAAATGAAATAGAAATTAGAGAAGAAGAATACAAAGAAGCTGAGGCAAAGAGAGAAAAAAGATCTCTAAGAATGAAAGAATATTGAGAGAACTGTGTGACCAATCCAAACAGAACAATATTCGCATTATAGGTATACCAGAAGAAGAAGAGAGAGAAAAAAGGAATAGAAAGTGTCACTGAGGAGGTAATTGCTGAAAAAGTCCCCAATATGGGGGAGGAGATAGTCTCTCAGGCCAGGGAGATGCACAGATCTCCCAACACAAGGGACCCAAGGAAGACAACACCAAGACATATAGTAATTAAAATGGCAAAGACCAAGAATAAGGACAGACTATTAAAAGCAACCAGAGAGAGATATAAGATTTCCTACAAAGGAAAGCCCATCAGGCTATCATCCAACCTCTCAACAGAAATCTTACAGGCCAGAAGGGAGTGGTATGATGTATTTAATGCAATGAAGCAAAAAGGCCCTGAACCAAGAATAATTTATCTGGCAAGATTATCATTTAAATTTAAAGGAGGGATTAAACAATTCCCAGATAAGCAAAAGCTGAGAGAATTTACCCTCATGAACCACCTCTACAATGCATTTTGGAGGGACTGGTATAGATGGAAGTGTTCCTAAGGTTAAATAGCTGTTAACAGAGGTAATAAAATCACAGCAAAGAAAGTAGAACAGTTAATTACTAAGAAAATGCTAAATTAAATCAACTATTCCCAAAGTCAATCAAGGGATAGACAAAGAATGCAGAATATGATACCTAATATATAAAGAATGGAGGAGGAAGAAAAAGGAGGAGAAAAAAAGAACCTTTAGATTGTGTTTGCAATAGCATGTTAAGTGAGTTAAGTTAGACTCTCAGACAGTAAGGAAGTTAACCTTGAACCTTTGGTAACCACGAATTGAAAGCCTGCAATGGCAATAAGTACATACCTATTGATAATTACCCTAAATGTAAATGGTCTGAATGCACCAATAAAAAGACATAGAGTCACTGAATGGATAAAAAAACAAGACCCATCTATATGCTGCCTACAAGAGACTCACTTTAAACCCAAAGACATACACAGACTGAAAGTGAAGGGACAGAAAAAGATATTTCATGCAACTAATAGGGAGAAAACAGCAGGAATTGCAGTACTTGTATCAGACAAAATAGACTTCAAAACAAAAAAAGTCACAAGAGACAAAGAAGGACATTACATAATGATAAAGGGGTCAATCCAACAAGAAGATATAACCATTATAAATATCTATGCACCCAACACAGAAGCACCTATATATGCAACAAATACTAACAGAATTAAAAGGGGAAATAGAATGCAATGCATTCATTCTAGGAGACTACTGAGACAGGGACCATGGGTATAGTCAGAGTAGGGTGAGGGCCTCTGGAAAAAGCAGGACGGGATATTTACAGTCAGCAATATAACAATGGGCGAAGAAGTCCCTTTTGAAACTCTGTTAAGCATTATGCAAAGTCAAAGTCACACTAATCCTCTAGGATCAAGATACCAGACTAAGAATATAGACATCTTCAGTAAGGTCAGTTAAAAGTCAAAAGGTCAGGCACAACTTGGCCTAGAATGCTTGAGTGTTTCACAAATAAAGAAGAGTATCTCAGTATAACCTGTGACTTTACTGTAAACAAGCCTAGCAAGCAGAGAATAACCCAGCCCACCTTGAGGGCAGGGCAGGTGGTAGAAGTCCACACCCCTAAGCCTTTTTTTCATGTTCTGGAAAAATCCTCATTTGCTTATAAAAACCCCTAGACAACGCACCACCCCGGGACTCCCTTGTCCCCTCCTGGCATGAGCTGGGAGCTCTGTCCTTCCACTTTATTTCTAAATAAAAGCCTGTACCTTGCTCTCCTACCTTGCCTGTTTACTAAGCTCATTCTTCGGCTTCGTGAACAAGAACCCCGGCATCACAACACTCCACTCACTACAAAGGACAGATCAACCAGACAAAAAAGTAAGGAGAGAGAGATACTGAACAACGCATTCAAACAGATGGACCTAACAGACATCTACAGAACTCTACACCCAAATCAGCAGAATACACATTCTTCTCAAGTGCACATGGAACATTTTCAAGAACAGATCATATACTATGCCACAAAAAGAGCTTTGGTAAATTCAAAAAGATTGAAATTGTACCAAACAGTTTCTCTGACCAAAAAAATATGAAAGTAGAAATAAATTATGCAAAGAAAATGAAAAATCCCACAAATACATGGAGGCTTCACAACATGCTCCTAAATAACCAATGGATCAATGACCAAATAAAAACAGAGATTAAGCAATATATGGAGACAAATGACAACAATAATTCAACACTGCAAACTCTGGGATGCAGCGAAGGCTGTGCTAAGAGAAAAGTATATTGCAATACAGGCCTACTTCAGGAAAGAAGAACAATCCCATATGAACAATCTAAACTCACAATTAATTAAACTAGAAAAAGAAGAACAAATGGGGCCCAAAGTCAGTAGAAGGAGCGACATAATAAAGATTAGAGCAGAAATAAATAAAATTGAGAAGAATAAAACAATAGAAAGAATCAATGAAAGCAGGAGCTGGTTCTTTGAGAAAAAAAAAAAATAGATAAACCCCTAGCCAGAGTTATCAAGAAAAGAAGAATGTCTACACGCATAAACAGAATCAGAAATGAGGAAGGAAAAATCACTATGGACACCACAGAAATACAAATAATTATGAGAGAATACTATGAAAAATTATATGCTAACTGGATAACCTAGAAGAAACGGACAACTTTCTAGAAAAATACAACCTTCCAAGGCTGACCCAGTAAGAAACAGAAAATCTGAACAGACCAATTACCAGCAATGAAATGGATTGAATTGGTAATCAAAAAACTACCTAAGAACAAATCCCCTTGAACAGATGGCTTTAATGCTGAATTTTATCAAACATTTAGTGAAGACCTAATACCCATCCTCCTTAAATTTTCCCAAAGTAGAAGAAGAGGCAATACTTCTAAACTCATTCTATGAGGCCAGCATCACTCTACTACCAAAACCAGGCAAAGACACCACAAGAAAAGAAAATTACAGACCAATATCCCTGATGAACATAGATGCAAAAATACTCAAAAAATATTAGCAAACCGAATTCAAAAATACGTCAAAAATATCATCCACCATGTTCAAGTAGGATTTATTCCAGGGACGCAAATATGGTACAACATTCAAAAATCCATCAACATCATCCATCACATCAACAAAAAGAAGGACAAAAACCACATGATCATCTCCATAGATGCTGAAAAAGCATTCGACAAAATTCAACATTCATTCCTGATAAAAACTCTCAACAAAATAGGTATAGAGGGCAAGTACCTCAACATAATAAAGGCCATATATGACAAACCCACAGCCAACATTATACTTAACAGCAAGAAGCTGAAAGCTTCTCCTTTAAGATCAGGAATAAGACAAGAATGCCCACTGTCCCACTTCTATTCAACATAGTACTGGAGGTCCTAGCCATGACCATCAGACAACATAAATAAATAAAAGGCATCCAGATTGGCAAGGAAGAAGTTAAACTGTCCTTGTTTGCAGATGACATGGAATTGTACTTAAAAAACCCTAAAGAATCCACTCCAAAACTATTAGACCTAATATCTGAATTCAGCAAAGTTGCAGGATACAAAATTAATACACAGAAATCTGTGACCTTCCTATATATTAACAATGAAAAAGCAGAAAGAGAAATCAGGAAAACAATTCCATTCACAATTGCATCAAAAAGAATAAAATATCTAGGAATAAACCTAACCAAGGAAGTGAAAGACCTATACTCTGAAAATTACAGGACACTCATGAGAGAAATTAAAGAAGATACCAATAGATGGAAACACATCCTGTACCCATGGATAGGAAGAATTAATATTGTCAAAATGGCCATCCTGCCTAAAGCAATCTACAGATTTAATAAAATTCCTATGAAAATACCAACAGCAGTCTTCAATGAACTAGAGCAAATCGTTGTAAAATTCACACAGTACCACAAAGACACTAAATAGCCAAAGCAATCCTGAAAAGGAAGAATAAAGCTAAGGGGATTATGCTCCCCAACTTCAAGCTCTACTACAAAGCCACAGTAAACAAGACAATTTGGTACTGGCATAAGAACAGAACCATAGACCAATGGAATAGACTAGAGAGCCCTGATGTAAACCCAACCATATATGGTCAATTAATATATGATAAAAGAGCCATGGACACACAATGTGGAAATGACAACCTCTTCAACAGCTGGTGTTGGCAAAATTGGACAGCTACATGCAAGAGAATGAAACTGGATTATTGTTTAACCTGATACACAAATGTAAACTTGAAATGGATCAAAGACCTGAATGCAAGCCATGAAACCATAAAATTCTTAGAAGACAACATAGGCAAAAATCTCCTGAATATGAGCATGAGCAACTTCTTCCTAAACACATCTCCTTGAGCAAGGGAAACAAAAGCGAAAAAGAACACATGGGACTACATCAAACTAAAAAGCTTCTGTATAGTAAAGGGCACCATCAACAGAACAAAAAGGCATCCTACAGTATGGGAGAATATATTTGTAAATGACATATCCAACAAGGGGTTAACGCCCAAAACATATAAAGAACACACATGCCTCAACACCTAAAAGGCAAATAAACTGATTAAAAAATGGGCAGAGGATATGAAGAGACAATTTTCCAAAGAAGACATTCAGATGGCCAACAGACACATGAAAAGATGCTCCACATCACTAATCATCAGGGAAATGCAAATCAAAACCACAATGAGATATCACCTCACACCAGTAAGGATGGCCAGTATTGAAAAGACTAACAACAACAAATGTTGGTGAGGATGTAGAGAAAGGGGAACCCTCCTACACTGCTGGTGGGAATGTAAGCTAGTTCAACTATTGTGGAAAGCAATATGGAGGTTCCTCAAAAAACTAAAAATAGAAATACCATTTGACCCGGGAATCCCACTCCGTGGAATTTACCCAGAGAATACAACTTCTCAGATTCAAAAAGACATATGCACCCCTATGTTTATCGCAGCACTATTTACATAGCCAAGAAATGGAAGCAACCTAAGTGTCCATCAGTAGATGAATGGATAAAGACGATGTGGTACATACACACAATGGAATACTATCCAGCCATAAGAAAGAAACAAATCCTACTATTTGCAACAACATGGATGAAGCTGGAGGATATTATGCTCAGTGAAATAAGCCAGGCGGAGAAAGACATGTGCCAAATGATTTCCCTCATTTGTGGAGTATACAAACACAGCAAAATGGAAGGAACAAAATAGCAGCAGAATCACAGACTCCAAGAAGGGGCTAGTGGTTACCAAAGGGAAGGGGTGTGGGAACGCGGGTGGGGAGGGAGAGAGAAGGGGATTGGGGTGTATTATGTTTAGTGCACATGGTGTGGGGGGTCACGGGGAAAACAGTGTAGCACAGAGAAGGCAAACAGTGAATCTGCGGCATCTTACTACACTGATGGACAGTGACTGCACTGGGGTATGGGTGGGGACTTGATAATATGGGTAAATGTAGTAACCACATTGTTTTTTCATGTGAAACCTTCATAAGAGTGTATATCAATAATAGCTTAATAAAAATTAAAAAGAAAAGAATAATGCTAAATGAACTTTTGTAAATAGTAACAGAAAATAAATTTCAAATATGCTAGAGAAAACTTTCCTTCTACTCTTAAAACCAACAGTTGTCATATGAACAGACATTAAAGAACATAGCAAAAAGTGGAGAGAAAAGTATAGAGTTTTGTCAGTTAAGTAATAAAAATATTATTTTTTGTTTTTCCAGATTTTTGATATTTGTAGCATTTTTGAATTTTTATAAATTTATTTTTTTGTGATTTCTCCTTTCATTCTAAATAAATATCCACTATTGAACTTAAAAAAAAAGAATAACACTGAGCATTAGTACTGTGTTAAAGACTAAAGTGGATTCAAAGAAGACATCTATCATCAAAGTGACAAATGACTATGTCTTTAACAGGATCTACAATATAGATTGGAAACAAATTCAATTCTTAGTATTTTCCCTTTTAGTAATAGTTTTATAAATATTAAGGTTTTGAAAATATTTTGTGAAAATAATTATATTTATGCTTAGCAAATATGATAACGCCTAGATTTAAAACAATGAAATATAACTGCTACATGGATGCCTAACATTGCAATTCTATTGTGTTAGTATTCCCAAATCTGTAACAAAAGTAGCTCCTATCTCAGGGAAGGATGAATGTGTGCCAGAAAATGGGAAGCCTCTTTTATGCACCCAACTGAACCCTGTGACACCATGTTCCAAAGGACGCATCATCAATCAGCTAAAAAATTCACATTCACAGGGTCCATCCTGAAATACTGTTTTCTGTTCTTCTCATTCTCCCTAGCTTGAGTCTGAATTGCTCTTCCTGTGTTTGGAGGAAGATTTGCTGGTTATTTACTAAAGATCGGAGCACTGGCTCAGGTAGGGCTGGACAATAGTGGGTACAGAGTCAGTTATAGAAAGAATCAAAGATGATCGTAGTTTCTAGTCACAAGGGCATGTGTAGATACGTTTTCTATGACCAACACATTGTCTAATGTATTCTGAATGTCAGTGCCTTTACTGGTTAACCTTGCTGGAATGTGAGTTTATTCTCCCTTTGACCATAGGCTACATGAGCTCCATTGTGCTTAGTCCTTAAAAGGCATCATGTTTGCAATCTCAGCAGAAGGAAATGTTTATTTCTTTAAAATCTGTACTTATATAAACTCAACCACATTAGGTAAATAAGAGAACTAAATATATTATACTACAGTGAAATTTAAATGGAAATTTGTTTTATATTCATATATATGAACTATTAATTTTTAACACTGGTCGGATACATCAAATCTATACTTTGCCTGAAGTTTCAGTGAAAGAGAATTCTTGGTGTGACTGAAAAGATAATTGAGTAGCTCATTAAATAAGAGTTACCAAATACATATCAAATACTAGTGTTTTGGGCACATTGAATATAGAAATTAAAGGATATTACATGTTGCTTAAGGATTTCAAAAGCCGGTGTGAGAGAGGTTTTTTTTTTTTTAATTAAAAAAAGCGTTATGAAACTAAACAATGACTGGATCACACCTAAAAGTAAGAGGCTGTCAAGAAATGTCTTAAATTACTAGTGATCCCTCAACTTACCCTTAACTGGTTTAACCAATTAAGACAACAGAATAGGGGGGAAGCATTTTCAGGTAGAGAGAAAGCAAAAGATGGGAAACTATTGGAATTTTCAGAGACATTAGAGGGTACATAAATGAGTGGTTGCAGAAGAAAAGGGTGAATAGGGGCTTTAGGGAAATGAGAATTTGAAATAGGCAAAGGAGGTATATTAAATCTAATTTATTAAAAAGCAACAAACATAGAAGCGTAAGGCAGTGAATAATGTGATTAGTTCTTCATTTTCAAATAAATTTTATTAACAGTAATGGGACAGACAAGGTAGAAAGACCTTCAGTTTTAGGGTAATTTGATGTTAGAATTTCACTTGCAGAGGATATCATGGACAGTTGTTTATTGAGGATAATGAAATGTTCTGGCTTGATGGAAAAGATAGGAGAGAGGATCAGAAGGCTCTCTCTACATTTTCCTTGCTCAATTATCCCCTCTAATTAGAGAACAGACATTAAATACCAAACTATCATTGTCTTTGTCCTTGTAAGCCCAACAAATTAGCAGTGTTTAATCTGCCTTCCCTATGAGGGGCGATGACAGTACAACCCAGAGAACATTCTGTTGTGATTATAACGGCTGGAAAGAGGGTCTAGAATCCATTGTGTAGTTTATTGCTATCCTAAAGGTAAATTTCATTGCTCTACTAGTCCCATTTTGCTATTATGTATATCGGTTATGTGATTTGGGTCATTTAATGGCTTCAACTGTTATGAAGGCCACACAGTTTTACCACCATTACTTCATCTATTCTTTCCAACTCAGCAATTTAAGTCTTAATTGTTTGGAAAATTGTATGTGCTATAGTTGGCCCCAGAAACGGAGGGGATAAATAAACACACTTAGCCTAGTTCTAAGATTTTGTTTTCTTTCTTGCAGACAGATTTCTCTGACATATTTAATGTAAACCAAACAGGACTTTCTCTTCAAACAACAAATGTGCATATTAGAAATATATAGAGAACATAAACCTTTACTCACTTATAAATATAAACTGAAAAGCCTAGAAATGCAAACCAGATTCAAATTCTAACTAAAGAATTGTTTTATGTTAAAGATTAACATATCCAAGAATAATGAATACTAAAGGAAATCCACATTTAAATTTGCAAAAGTTTTTCTTTTCAGAAATTATTTTTAGTGTAAATTAATAACAAAATGATTTTTTGTAATACTTTTTGAGGTACAATTAGTTTATTTATCCTTCAAATACCTTTTGAAGTGAGATCAGGCCTCATGGTGTACCGGTTAACAAAAGAGAGTAAGCTTCCATTCATAAAGGAACTTGGATTTTTTGGACTTGGGCAAGAAATAAAAACACATATACATAAAATATGTAGTATAGTGATTGATAATAAAGACTCTAGGGACAATGTATAGAAAAGTACAGGAAGTTCTAAGGAAGAAAGTGTTATATAATGGGTGGTCACGCAAGAGTCAATATAGTTAATGATTAGAATTCCAAAGTCCCTGAGAGAGTAAGCTATAGGCACGTCTGGAAGAAGACGATTACAGGCAGAAAGATGAGCTTGTACAACAGCCCTAGGACGGGTCATTCTGTAATCAATGAGGAATAGAAGAAGGATAAGGTTAAAAGGTACAGTAAGTGGAAAAGAAACTTAGAAGATGAGGCTAAGATGTAACAAAAGAGCAGATTATATAGATTTCTGTAGGTCAAAGCAACAATCTTCACTTTTTACTAATTTAGACGAATTGGAGAACTTGGAGTAGAGGAATGAATTGATATAACTTATGCTTTAATGAAATTACTGTGACTATTATTTTGTGAAAAGCCTGCAAGGTGGGGAATAGTAAAAATTGGAATCATGGATACAATGGTGGCTTGGTCCAAAGTTGCAGAAGAACTGGTGGTAAGAAGTGCTGGATGCTGGTTACCCTGCGAAGAAACAAAATCTGTCTATATACTGGATATGCCATAAGGGGGGAGTCAAGGATAAAGCCAAACATTTTACTGAAGTAACTGGAAAATAAGGTTGCCTTAATGTAATGAAAGTAAGATTATGGGAGGAACAGTTTTGGAAGGGAAGGTCAAGAGATGGAAATTGGACATGTTACATTTGAAACTGTGACATGTCTAGTACGCTTGGAATTGAGAGATCCAGACTGGGAATATATCTGATAGATTTCCACATGAAACCAGATGAGATCAACTTTGGAGTAAGTGCAGGTGGCAAATGGAAGTGGTCCAAGTTAGGGTTCTGTAAGCATTCAAGGAACTTGGAAGATTAAGGGACTGTAAGTAAAAAGGAAATGCCAAGTTCAGAAGAAAATCACGAGACTGTGAAGACTTGGCAATCAAACAACTGAACCAAATGCTAACACAGAGCAAATGAAATAAGGACTGAGAATTGATCACTGAATTTAAAAATACAGGGGCCATGGTGATGTTGCTAAGAGCATGTTGGTGAAGTGATATAGCCAAAATCCAATTATGATCATTTTAAGAGAAAATAGAAAGAGAGGAATCAGACATGTGACTAAATTATTCTCTTTTGAAAGTTTAGTTCTGTAAAGAATGCCAAGTATGGGGTTATAAAGGTTAAAGTGGGTATGAGATAGCTTTTTTTTTTAGTTAATAAAATTCATTTTTTTAGGACAGTTTTAGGTTCATAGCAATATTGAGTGGCAAGTACAGTTTCCAAATACCCCATGTCTCCACACATTCATAAACTTCCCCAATTATCAACATCCCACAGTGGTACATTTGTTGCAATTGTTGAAAAATCACAAAGTGTGGGGGCCCTCTGATGGCTGGAGCCCGCTGGAGTTTTTAGCTCTCAGACCTGTCCTCACTGAGCTAAGAAATTTGTCAGTTAGCTTTCCGTACCTGGACTGCGCTGACTGCAGCAATTGCCGTTCTGTTCAGCTGTGTTACTTCGATCCTGCCTGTCTGTGCCTCCCATCTGGGGGGCTATGGTTTGGCCTGTTACCCTGCTTCGGGGGCTATGGTTTGCCCTGTTACCCGGCTTTGCTCCAGATCTAAAAAAAGTTATTCATTTTCCAGTTTTTACTTGTTAGATGGAATAGTAACTTCTCATTTCCTTACCTTCTCAACCAGAAACCAGAAATCGGATAGTTTATTTTTTAAGTTGGGAGAAACAACAGTCTTTTTGAATATCATAGCCAAAAACAGTAGAAAGGGAAAATTTGGTGAGTCAAGATGATCCTTCAACTAAATAATTGTGTAAGTGGCATGAGATAGTTCTAGGATACACATTGGCTTAATTGCTTAATAATTTGCACTGACTTCTTTGGAGTATTAACATTTTAGGCAATGCATTTAGAATGATTCATACTGGAACTTTAATGCTGAGTTTTATCGTGGATCTTATATTATTCACATAAAATGGTTGCTTTGAAATTTTCTTATATATATATATTTTACTGTAATAACAAGCCTTTTGTTTCTTAAAGTATTTTCTGCTCTTGGAAAATTAAAATTGGAAAATATTTTTGCAATTCTTTCTTCTTTCATAAATAATTTTATGATATAGATTTGAAGATAATTCTTTTAAATTATTCATGTGATGATCTGTTGCTACCCTTAGTATTTTGTTTGTCTTTGAGATTCCCAGCTTGATTTATTAAAGAATGTTAACTCGCATTGAAAAACCCAATATTTAAAAGACTAATTCGGCTTTATATATTAATAAAGGTCTTACTTATCCAATTTATAATTTCTTAGAAAAAATATCATTTTTTTAATTGAGGTTATTGGAAAAATGTTCATGTGAAAACAGAAATTGTATCATTTGTTTTTTCTCATATATGGACTATAAAAAAACAATTTTGTGAACAATAATTCATTGTTCACATTCAAAAAATTGAACAATTTTATTTCAAAGTTGACTTTTGTCTTAGCACATATTATAGGAATTGTCAAAGCCATATTGTGGAAAACTACTGAAATAATTAATTAAAAGAGAATTAGACAATAATCAAAGACTATGGATATATGTACATTTTTAATAACACCAATCTTTATCATGTCTAGGATTTTTGCTCTTGAAATGATTTTTTCTTTGTGAAAAATGAAATGGATATTTTCATTTGTGAAATCACCCAAAAGCAATGGATTGTACATCCCCTATATTCCAGGCAGTTTTATACCAGGGATAAAATGATGGCTAAAGTGATCTTTGCCTTCCCAAAACTCAGGTAAGGACTTATATTTCAAACTTACATTATTTCTAACACATAACTCTTACTTTTGATATTTGTGTGGGAAGTTATCTCGATCAACCATAATGCTGAAAAATGATTCATAAAGCTGAAAATTAGTTTTAAAAACATGTTCTAAGGCTGCCACTGAAGCATGGAATTGGGGCCCAAGATCTATGAGAGCAGAGAAGGGACCAGATATTTAGAGTGGTCCCTTCCAAGATAAAAATTTCCCCAGAGGTATTGGCACCTTTATCATCATGTTTGAAAGTTAAATTGAGTGAGCTTTTTGACACAATTAAGGAACACTCTCTAAAGCAAAAGATCTCTGGAAAACACTTAAGGTTTTCATGGGCCGCCTAGCAGTAGAGGTGAACCAGAAATCAAGTAACCAAAGTGTAAAGCACAGCTTTAAATTCTTTCAATTTCTTATTGAAAAAAGGAATCAGGTAAAACTTGTATCTCTAAGCTAGGTACCTATTAAAAGAAAACAAAAATGATATCAGGATGCAAGTAGTACCATACCAAGTTTCAATTACCAATAAAGCTTTTCAGGTAAAACACCCAGTACACAATCAGAACTTCTCACTTATATGATAGGATGAGTCATAACAGAATTACAAAGTAAAAAACAGACAGTAGAGACAAGGCTGTTTCTGTTAGGATTGATCAGATACTTCAAGATTATTATATTAGATCAATGAAAATACAAAATTGAAGTTTTAAGAATGAACTTGACATTAAAAAATTTAGATGGAGAATTTTAAAATAAAAAATAACAATAAAATAAATTCAGTAATGCAAAGAGAATTTTACTTCTGTTTAGATTCTAAGCAGATATGTTAACCTTGTCTGGTAAGAGGAAAAATTAAGAAAGTGGTTGATGCATAAAGTCTTGATATACTGATTTGCAGTGGGCAGAGCCTTTCATAGATGATTAACAAGTTACTGCAACTCAGACACTGGGTCTGTATGCTGGCTAAACAAGTAGCTTCTTGGCAAAGATGAAAGAGTTCACACCATCTAGAAGAGACTGCGGTATTTTAAGTCAGACTGACACAGAACTAGAACAACCACAGATGCAGCAGTATTTTGCATGTCGTAACAGTCCTCCATGTCCTTTCAAATTTTGCTGAGATAATGGAAGAGGAACACTGATAGATAGAAACTGCCCACAGAGTTTTGTATATTTATATGGCGCGTGAAATGTCTGAATACAAAGATCTTATGGAAGGCCTACTCCCTACAGACATCAACATCAAACACTAAAATGGACATAACCTTTAGGCAATTATAGTCAAAGCAGTATAATGTTACCAACTTGATGAAAATTGTATTCACAAATCCAAGAAGCTCAGTGAATCCTAAATACTACGAACACTCTAGACCATCAAACAATATATTTAAAATACTAAAAGAAAAGAAGTCAATTTAAAATTCTATATACAGGAAAACTGCTCAAAATTGAAGGTATAATAAAGATATTTTCAGACAAACAAGAGCTGAGAGTAGTCATTATCAGCAAAACTGTATTATAGGAATTGTTAGGAAAAAATAAGATAAAGTTCTTTGGGCTGAAAAGGAAAACCAGTAGGAAATGGAAATATTTAGGAAAGACTGAAGAGCAACAGAAGTATTAGAGATGGAAGTAAACAAAAGATTCATAAAATATTTTTCCTAGTTTTATTGAAATACACTTGCCTATTCAAAAACCGAGACCTCCTTCCAACAGACTACCGGTTTGTCACTCTTCTCAGTGAGCCGCTTTGGACTGGAGCCCCCAGCTCCACAAGTCTTCATATGATTTTAGTCCCAGGTAATATCTGACTGTCACTTCATGAGATCACCTAACAGCACTATCCAACCAATTTGTTCCAAAATTCCCAAAAAACAGAAGCCATGAAAAATATAAATGCTTGTTATTTTAGGTTTTTAGTGTGTTATGCTATATAATGGTTGTTATTTTGTTAAGTTTCTAGTGTAATATGAAATAATATTTTTTGCAAATAATGACTCATTTTTCCTTTCAAATATCAACTCATTTTTGTTTTTTTTTTTCTTGTCACATTGGCCAGGAACTCCTCTACAATATTAAATATAAATGGCAATAATAAAATACCTTGTCTTATTTCCAACTTCAAGAATAAGTCATTTCAACACGAAGTATCATGTTTTCTAATATACAGTATATAGGCTTTTTCATATTATGAAAATTTTCTTTATACCTAGTTTGCTAGGATGTTTTATGATAAATGGTAAATAGATGTTGAATTATCCTTTTTTGTCCATCTATTAAAATGTTCATTTGATTTCTTTTTAACTGTTAAGGTAAATGTCCTTGATTTTTAAATATAAACCTATCCTTGTATTCCTTGAATAACCCCTCTAAGTCATGTGCTGAATTGACTGTTCTTCTGTACATTGTTGTAATTAAGTTTTTAAAATTGTGTAGAGATTTTGTATCTATGCTTATAAAAGGAAATAGTCAACAATTATCCTTTCCTCCTGTCATGTCTTTGTCAGTTGCAATCAATATTTTGCTGGCCACATAAATTAGACTGAGAAGAGAGCCCAGTATTTGTATAAGTGGGAGAATTTTTATATGATTGGTATTATTCTTTCTTAAATGTTCGATACTGGTGAAGTCTTCTGTGCCTGGGGTTTTCTCCGATGGAAAGTTTCCAATTGGAATTGTCCAATATTTAGTGTGGATCAGATCTGATTCTTTTTTTACTTTTTGTCTTAAACTGTCTTTATTTTTCCCTCTTTGAGTATATGGTATTGGATAGAAAATTCAAGTTTGGGGACAGACATTGAATAAGATACTATTAAAGATGGGGGGGAAATCCACTAGAAATGATCTGCTATTGTCCCCTTATTTTGAAGACAAGGAAAATAACAGAACAATGAATGACATTTTTGAGTTCATATAGCTTGTTAATGGCAGAGCCTGAACATGGACTCATGCCCCAAATTCGTAGATCAATTCAAAATAATCACCATACCATTGGGTTTAAGAATATGAGTCAGTCAGCAAAGTGGGGATAGCAAATATGAAGACAGAGAAAAGACCAGAATTACTGAAGCTAATCAAGTGGCCAAGTGCTGACAACTCTTCCTGAAGTTTCTATCCAAATTCCCTATAGGGAAACCCATATGAAGCTAAGAATCTTTATGCTTCTGGCTTCCTATCCTGTTCATATTGTTTTTAAATAACTGTAATAAAAATATTGATACTTCCTACTTCTAAATTGGTCATATTAGCATACTATAAAACCAAAAAACATTAAAAATGAATGCATCTGATTCTATAAAGGCAAAGGAATTCAAGTATCTGGAAATTAGAGACTGTTACTTTTAATTGCTTTAAATATTAACCAATGTACTGGGTAATACTTTTTTTTTACAACTGTATCATGATTTCAGCTTATTGAGGAGGCATTATTTGTCAAAATTGCCATAAAATGTGAAGAGATGACTTTTTATAGTATGAAGCTTTAAAGAATGAATTGAGCTGTGATGATAGTACCATAATATGTTTGTAGCCAACACCAAGTATATCATTTGAAGGGTGAGTGCTTAGACTGAATAGCCCCCTACCTCTGCCACACCAAAATTCATATGTGGAAGCCATAACCCTCCTTGTGACTCTTGGAGAAAGGACCTGTGAGGAAGTGATTAAGGTTAACCAAGGTCATAGGGCTCGTGCCCTTATAAGAAGAGAGGGGCAGAGCACTGTCTCTGCCATGTGAGGGCACAATGGGAATGTGGCCCTCTGCAAACCAGGAAGAGAGCTCTCACTAGAACCTGGCCATGCCGCACTCTGATCTCAGACCTCTAGCCTCCAGAACTAAGAGAAAACAAACTTCTAGTCTTAAAGCCACTCAGTCTATGGTTTTGTTATGGCAGCCCAAGCTGACTAATATAGTGAGGTATGTATCATATTTAGTGATGTGATTGAAAGATGATTCTAATTATACTCTTTGTCAATTCTTCTAGTTATATTCCTAATTACAAGGCATATCTTTCCCTTTCATGTTGGGTTTATCAAATTGATTGCTTCTTTCCAACTTCTCATTCAGTAATGACAGATAAAATCGCAATCACTCATCCAATAGACAAGGGATGCAATCATACTTACAAATTTTATTTCATGTATGTGTATGCGCATTGATTTCCAATCAAGTGCTCAATTAATGATAATTGAGAGAAATATTTCATTGCAAATGGAAAGCATTTACTTGCCTTAAAAAGGGTAACAGCAAAATGAATAATGCATATTGATAATAGTACAACTTCATGGTGTTTCTATTGCACTGACTTGATTGTTTCTAGACAGTTACAAGATTTTTGCATAAAACTTTCTGTCTTAAGGATCATTTGGTTTGATGTGTACCTATTCCTAGAACTAACACACCATACTATACCTCCAATTTTTCATTCACTGTGTATTTTGTTTTTCCCAAGCCATTGACCTGTCGTAATGACATCTATTCTGAAATTACTACAAATTTCATAGTCTTGGTAATGGTTAATGAAATTTTATTAATTTATCAACTCACAGAATGTTGAGGGCTCACAAAATTTATCATGAAAGACAGGAAAACATCTGTAATTTCTCTAAAAATATAGGGCATAATTAAACATTTTCCTATGTAACACAGACATATTATTAATATCTGTGTCAGATATAAACCCTAAAATATAATTCCCATATTCATATACATGGTCTTTAAATGTATTTTTGATATTCAGAGAAAATAGAAACAGAAAGGATAAATGCAACATAAAATAGAGTGTAAACCTGTCGTTCAGTTTCCAGTTCTTGCTAAATAGATACTAAGTATCTTTTGCTTGTAACAAATTGTTTATATTCCTAGCAGTTCTCCCTTATGAAGGCAGGAAGCTGCAGTGGAAAGCATTGCCAGAGCTCAGACTTGGTTTTCAGAAGGGCAGGAGGGAAAAACACAGAAATTAGTATTATTAGCAATAAACCCAAACCAAACATCTTCGAAAATAAAGGAAGGAAATTAAGTGAGTACTCTCTTTTACCAATGCCACCAGGTGGGAGAGCTGTGCTCTGGTCCCAGGAAACACACACTAAGTAACTGTTTGGTAAATAAAAATTAATGTATGTACTAAAAAGACTAGGGTAAGCAATTCTTTTTCAAGTCTCTGGGGGTGGTTACTCTATGCATTTTACAAGTTGCTGTGTTATGGTTTAACTACTATTTTTAAATTTAGATTGAATTCTTTCCAAAGCAAGACACTTAACCTATTGCAAAATGATCATTTAAAATTAATAATTCATAGGCTAAAAACCAGTGTTTGCTGAACTTGAAAATTTTGTTTTTCTAAGCAATGGCAAAAATAAAGATCTTTAATACTGCACTGAGTCATCCTTAGAAAATGCAACTTAGTGTTTGGACAAAATTCAAATACTCTTTTTACTTACATACAGTTTAAAATTTCACGTCAGTTTTATGGCCCAAAAAGAACAGCATAAGAAGTTATAAAAACGAAATGATTTTTAAAGGAGATGTACCATTTAGAATAAGTATTAACTACATCAAGAGGAAAATAATAGTATAAATAAAGCAGAGGGCAGACTATGGGACTCACGTAAATTTTGGTAAGTTTAATCCTATAAGGTTGTGTATGTGTCATGAACTGAATAGTGTTCCCCAAAATTTGCATATTGAAGCCCTAACCCCCAGTGTACTGCATATGGAGACTGGCCTATAGGGAGACAATTAAGGTAAGTAAAGTCAAGGGAGAAGCCGTCATCCCAAAGAGACACCAGAGTTCTTGCTCTCTCTCTGCACATGTGCACAGAAGAAAAGCCAAGTAAAGACACAGCAAGCAGATAGCCCTCTGCAAGCCAGCAGAGACCTTACTGGAAACCCACCCTGCTGGCACCTTGATGATAGACTTTCAGCCTCCAGACTGTGACAAGATTAATTTCTGTTCTTTAAGCCACCCAGTTTGTGGCGTTTCGTTGCGGCAGCCCTAGCAGACCACCACAGTGTGTCAGTCACAAAGGAGTATCCTGGGGTGCTGAGCCGTGTTTCGGGGGTCAGCAGCATCAGTCTAGCTGTTTTCAGAGCTGTTGTCTGTAAGAGAAGAATGCCTAGAGACAAGATTTGATCACAGCACTAGAGCTGCTTGGAGAATAAAAGATTCATGCATGGGCATTTTAAGCTGAAGCGCAATACTGCTTTCTTGTGTGTATTTATCAAATCATCCCCTTTAGGGATCTTGTTCCAGGAATAGAAACAAAAAAAATGACATTCACAAAACAAGGGTTGTTAGTTGCAGCTCTTTTTCAGTGGGCCTCAGAAACAACCACACAGTGGGGCTACAGGAGATACCAGGTGGCACTGAAACAGTGGGGAGTAAGTGGTCACCGATTTTAATAAAAATGACTTTCTGCTCGTAATAACAGAGGTTATTCAATGAATATTTGACATTGCCATTTCTTGTAACCAGCAAAAAATACCAATTACCAAAGCAGGCTACATAGTCAGCATGTGAATAGCAAGCACTTTAGTATGCTTTTTTTTTTTTTTTTAATGAACCAGGTCTGGTTCTGGACAGCATCCATTTCTAGCAGAGCACTGCCCTCCATCACGGCCCAGGCAGTCACAGAGACACTCTTCTCGTTGTGTAAACTGAACTAAGTGTTCCAAACAAGAAGTATACTAACACTGTCAAATGAAAGATTAAGCTAAGTGTGTGTTGCTTAATTAAAGTCACTTGTGTGTATTTCATGTCTGGACAGATCTCTTTGAGACAATGGCGAGCAAATAAATGCAGAAGGAAATATATTAGTTATTTAGAGTTTAAAACATATATTAATGTTATATATGTTATGGACATATATGAATTTAATGACTGTTTTGGGAAATGTAAAATGATCTAATGATATTGGTCACTAGACAGGGAGAGAGGGGAATATAGTTGAGGAGAGATACATAGAGATCATCACTGGAATCAGAACAGTTTCTAGCCTTTAAATTATCTGATGCAAATATAAATAATTTATAGAATTAAACAGAGTAATCAGAAGTCTGTAGTGTTATTCTTGTACTTAAAAAATAAAAAAATCTATTCAGAAACAATTAAAAATACTCAAATGCCCATGACAGACCCACAAATCTTTCCGTTTCCTATTATTTTTAAATCATGTTTACTCTTTCAAAGTAAGATTGCTGTTAATATTATTGTTGTTATTGTTACTGAGCCTAATTGTTCTTTGCTAAAAATATGTTTTTAAATTATTATACTTAAATTTCACTTCAATTCAGCCATACTCTCTAATTTCTCTAATAGCTGATCAATTTAAAATGTAAGTTTTAAAAATTATGGGTGTCTGGTTTTATCTTTTTATTTTGTTGTGGTTCGGGTAAAATTTAAGTATAGCAAAGTTTGTAAATTGTAAAGACAAGACTCCAGTTTGGTAGAATTTTTCAACCCACTCACCAAATGCCATCATACTAGAGAGTATTTTCATCATCCCACAAAGTCCCATCAAAGCCCTTTCCAGAAATTCACATCTTGACTGTGTGTCTGTGTGTGTGTATGTGTAACTGTGGATATTTTATTCTATTTACTGACCTGTTGTCTATCCTTACAACTTGCAATTAGATGTTGAAGAGTATAAAATGTTTTGTGACATTATTTTGGCTTCTCAGTCCTAGTTTTACCATGTAAATTGTTGTTAGCAATTTTGCAAAAATTTCTCATGATTTTTATTGGACTTATATTCCCACATGACTTCATTGCATTCCATGAATGTTATTTTGCAGTTTTCAGTACAGTTCTTGTATGTATTTTAATTTTCTTCTTAAATAACCTGACAGTGTTTTGACAATGTTTATCCTTGAAATTTATTATTTTAATTTGCTAAAAGCATAAATAAACAGACAAAATATCAGCAGAGCATGGATTTAGCAAAGCAGAATCTGTGGAAACCATTTCACCATTCAGTTAAAGTCTTAAAGAACAGAGTTTGGCCAGCTTATCTGATCACAGCGGTATTCATGAATTTCTTGTCACAGAACGCACATAGTAATGGAACTCAAGAGAAAACCATTTTGTGGTTCTGAGAAGTCCCTGTTATTTTCCACTTTGATCAGCTCTTGCTACCTGACTGGAAGTGGAAATTACAAAAGCTGATAAACTGCCAGAACGAGGAGGACAAGGAGTTTAGGGTTTGGGATGACATTTGAGGATATACGTAACTATAAAGGAACTAAGTTTGCTCCAGACCAATGATGTAAATCAAATTAAACAAACAAACAAGGAAGCGATAAGAAGGTAGGACCCAATTCTTTTGGCAGCATGAGAACTATGGTTAAAAGCCAGTCCCAAAAGAAAGCAGAGATTAGTTTTAAGCAAAGGAGGTATGAGATCACCAAAAGGAAGTTATATACATGGCAACATGGTTTGGCTGAAAAGTTTGTCAGGAATCAGATTTCTAAGCTTTTGCTCTCCTTTTGCCAGTCTGGTCTGTTAATAATCATAACACTAAAGGGGAGAAACTGGGAAAAAGTTTTTGGTTTCTGAGACAGATAATACTTTCCTAAGGGAGGAGAGAAAGGTAAAATTTGTTCTCTGAATGCGTGAAAGTTATTACTTGCCAGATAAAAGTAAACACTAAATAGTTTATATGTATTAGGAAAATCACTCTGTGATTATGAATTTTGAACTCAAGTAATGAGACCAATTTTCATGATTTGCATATATTTTTATTTCAGCTCCTTATGTGCCATTTGCCCTAAATAAAATTAACACCCAGAGCATATGTCCTCTGGTTGCTGTATGAGGCTGTTTTAACTATTGCCTCCATCAAGTGAGCATGTCAGCAATCCATCAAATCATGTCTTTTATTTACTTTCCTCCAGAAACATTACTCATTCTATTCAATTTGAGTGGATGTCCAAACAGCAAAATTAACCTTCCATTCAAAGACTTTAGATTTGTCTCTCTGAAATGGCTGCTTCAAATCCCACAATGTTTTATTTTGTTTTATTTTTTCAGTCTTAGCATATAACTCCAGTAAAATAAAATAGTTTTCTACACAGAACACTTTAAAAAATAGTAACATCCACTTTGCCTACTATTTTTTGTTGTTGCTTAATTAATTTTACTATTACATATTATAGAACTTTAGAAATTGAAACTGGAATATACTTAGAGATTATCTAGTCTAAATTGTTTTCTTTCAGCTTAGGAAAACCCCATGAAGTTAAGCGATTTTTCTAAGGCAACCCTTTTAATTAATGCCAGAATAATTGCATGAATTTAGGATTTAGTTCTTAAGTTTTAAAAATGAATGTT
The DNA here is from genome assembly GCA_029783875.1 of Phataginus tricuspis. Taxonomy (NCBI): domain Eukaryota; kingdom Metazoa; phylum Chordata; class Mammalia; order Pholidota; family Manidae; genus Phataginus; species Phataginus tricuspis. Next base: position 4,753,511 of record JAQQAC010006877.1, on the reverse strand, counting down.
TTTGAGATCAAATTTATTGCATAAAATCTAACCATTTTAACTGAAAACATTTCAAGATAAAAACATTTTATACCTCTGAGAAGTCCTCGATCAGTTTAAGTTTTCACAAACACATGCATTATTTAATTATAACCACCAACACAAGTCAAAACACAGAGCATTTCTATCACTAGTAAAAGTTCCCTGGTAAATTGCTTCAATTC
>JAQQAC010006877.1:4734059-4752808 GCA_029783875.1 Phataginus tricuspis | reverse complement strand
TTTTTGATTACCAGTTCAATTTCTTGCTGGTAATTGGTCTATTCAGATTTTCTGTTTCTTCCTGGGTCAGCCTTGGAAGGTTGTATTTTTCTAGAAAGTTGTCCATTTCTTCTAGGTAATCCAGTTTGTTACCATATAACTTTTCATAGTATTCTCTCATAATTCTTTGTATTTCTCTGGTGTCCGAAGTGATTTTTCCTTTCTCATTTCTGATTCTATTTATGTTTGTAGACTCTCTTTTTTTCTTGATCTGTCTGGCTAAGGGTTTATCTATTTTGTTTATTTTCTCAAAGAACCAGCTCCTGCTTTCATTGATTCTTTCTATTGTTTTATTCTTCTCAATTTTATTCATTTCTGCTTTAATCTTTATTTTGTCCCTCCTTCTACTGACTTTGGGCCTCATTTGTTCTTCCGTTCCTAGTTTCATTAATTGTGAGTTTAGAGTACTCATTTGGGATTGTTTTTCTTTCCTGAGGTAGGCCTGTATTGCAAAATATTTCCCTCTTAGCACGGCCTTTGCTGCGTCCCACAGATTTTGTGGTGTTGAATTATTGTTGTCATTTGTCTCCATATATTGCCTGATCTCTGTTTTTATTTGGTCATTGTTCCATTGATTATTTAGGAGCATGTTATTAAGCCTCTATGTGTTTGTGGGCTTTTTCATTTTCTTTGTGTCATTTATTTCTAGTTTCATACCTTTATAATCTGAGAAACTGGCTGGTACAATTTCAATCTTTTTGAATTTACCGAGGTTCTTTTTGTGACCTTGTATATGATCTATTCTTGAAAATGTTCCATGTGCACTTGAGAAGAATATGTATCCTGTTGCTTTTGGGTGTAGAGTTCTGTAGATGTCTGTTAGGTCCATCTGTTCTAATATGTTGTTTAGTGCCTCTGTCTCTTTATTTATTTTCTGTCTGGTTGATCTGTCCTTTGGAGTGAATAGTGTGTTGAAGTCTCCTAAAATGAATGTATTTCATTCTATTTCCCCCTTTAATTCTGTTAGTATTTGTTTCACAAATGTAGATGGTCCTGTGTTAGATGCATAGATATTTATAATAGTTATATCCTTTTGTTGGACTGACCCTTTTATCATTATGTAATGTCTTTCTTTGTCTCTTGTGACTTTCTTTGTTTTGAAGTCTATTTTGTCTGATACAAGTACTGTAACTTCTGCTTTTTTCTCACTATTAGTTGCATTAAATATCTTTTTCCATCCCTTTACTTTCAGTCTGTGTATGTCTTTGGGTGTGATGTGAGTCTCTTGTAGGCAGCACATAGATGGGTCTTGTGTTTTTATCCATTCAGTAACTCCATGTCTTTTGATTTGTGCATTCAGACCATTTACATTTAGGGTGTTTATCGATAGGTATGTACTTATTGCCATTTCAGGCTTTGGATTCGTGGTTACCAAAGGTTCAAGGGTAGTTCCCTACTATCTAACAGTCTAATTTAACTCACTTCATATGCTATTACAAACACAACCTAAAGCTTTTTTTTTCCTCCTTTTTCTTCCTTCTCCATTCTTTGTATGTTATGAATCATATTCTGCACTCTTTGTCTAGCCCTTAGGTGACATTTATTTAGCCTTAGGAATACTTCCATCTATAGGAGTCCCTCCAAAATGCACTGTAGAGGTGGTTTGTGGGAGGTAAATTCTCTCAGCTTTTGCTTATCTGAAAATTGTTTAATCCCTCCTTCAAATTCAAATGATAACCTTGCTGGGTAGCATATTCTTGGTTCAGGCCGTTCTGCTTCATTGCATTAAATATATCATGCCACTCCCTTCTGTCCTGTAAGGTTTCTGTTGAGAAGTCTGATGATAGCCTGATGGGTTTTCCTTTGTATGTGATCTTTTTTCTCTCTCTAGCTCCTTTTAAAGTCTGTCATTATCCTTGATCTTTGCCATTTTAATTATTATGTCTTGATGTTGTCTTCCTTGGGTCCCTTTTGTTGGGAGATCTGTTCACCTCCATGGCTTGAAAGACTATCTCCTTTCCCATATTGGGAAAGTTTTCAGCAATTACCTCCTCAAAAAAATTTCTATCCCTTTTTCTCTCTCTTCTTCTTCTTGTATCCCTATAATGCAAATATTGTTCTGTTTGGATTGGTCACACAGTTTTCTCAATATTCTTTCATTCTCAGACATTCTTTTTTCTCTCTGTGCTTCAGCTTCTTTGTATTCCTTGTCTCTAATTTCTATTCCATTTACTGTCTCTTCTACTACATCTAATCTGCTTTTAAATTCCTCCATTGTATGTTTCATTTCAGATAAGGAATTTCTTAATGATTGAATCTCTGTTTTAAATTCGTTCCTGAGTTCTTGAATATTTTTCTGTACCTCTGTAAGTTTTTATTTTGAACTCTATTTCAGGAAGATTGGTGAGTTTAGTTTCATTTGCCCCTTTTTCTAGGGTTTGTGAGATTTGGGTCTGAACCATGTTCTTTTGACGTTTCATATTTCTGTGTGGTGCCCTCTATTGCGCAGAAACTCCAGTCTCTGGAGCTGCTCAGCCCCTAGAGTGAGGTTGGGGGTTTTAGGGGAGCAGAGCTGGTGCCTGGGGGGAGGAAAGATCTGTTTACTGATTCCCATCTGTGGTGCCTGTCTCCTGTGTCAGAGCCAGTGGGCCAAGCACACACGTGTAAACTTCTGTGCTTTGCGTCTCTGGCTGTTGTAGGCGGGGCCTCCCTCTGGCTGGCCTGATGCCAGTGCAGTGACTGATGGTTTGCAAGCAGTTGCCTGCAGGCCAGTAGGAAGGCCCGGGAGGCTGTGTGTCACTGTGGGGGGCCTCGGAGCTGAGTAGGCAGTCAGGGGTGATGGAGCACCTGAAGCTCCTCAAAGTTCACAACCAGCTGGGCAGAATGCACCCAGAAAACCTTGTCCAGCTCCCCCTTCTCTCGTGCAGTAAGCTCCGTGTAAACCCCGCCCCTTCAGCAGCCCTCTCATGGCTAGAAAGCCTCTCAGACTGCCCGTGCCTCGTCTAACGCAGAGTGGCCGGGTGTGGATCCCGTCCTCCACAAACGGCCGTAATGTCAGTCTGCCAAGTACTCCACCCTCCCGAGCTCCCCAATGTCCAGGGCACCACACAATAAAGGCTTCTCCTCATAAAGCAGATCTCCAGGGCTAGGTGTCCAGCAGTCCCAGGCTTTCAACCCCTCCCACGCTCCATTTCTCTTCCTCCTGCTGGTGAGCGGAGGTGGAGGAAGGGCTTGGGTCCCATGGGATTAAGGCTCTCGTATGTTACCCTGTTTCATGAGATCTGCTCTGTTCATGAGGTCTGTGTGCAGTCTGGTTCAGCCTTCTTTCTTCTTGCTGTTTTAGGGTTAGTTGTATTAAATAACTATATTTTTTTACTATTTTTGGTTTTGGGAGGAATTCCCTGTGTCACCTCTCATGCCGCCATCTTTAATCTCTCCACATTATCATATTTTTAAATAAGCTTTTTTGCTTAAGAATATTTTTTCATTTACTGAAAAGTTGTCAGGCTAATACAGAGATTTTTAGTATATCCCATATCTAGTTTACTCTAGTTAGCATCTAACATCCCTTCACTAGATTTGTCACAACTAATGAGCCAATAGTGAAACAATATTATTAAGTAAAGTTCATGCTGTATTTTTCTTTCTTGCTTGCATGTTTTAATCTAATGTCCTTTTTCTGTTCTCTCTGTACATTTCATCATCATGTCTCCTTAGACTCCGCTGGGCTGTAAATATTTCTCATGCCTATTTTAATGACCTTGAGAGTTTTGAGGAATACTGGAAAGGTGTTGTATGGCATATCCCTCTATTCATATTTGTATGTTATTTTTCTAATTGTTACTGGGATTATGAAACTTGGGGAGGAAAACCACAGAGGCAAAGTGTACTTTCACCACGTCATGACAAAGGTGTATAACGTCAACATGACTTCTCACTGGTGTCGTTCGCCCGGATCACCTGGCTGAAGTAATGATTTTCAGGTTGCCCCAGCATAAAAGTTACTCTTTCCTCTTCTTTACATCCTGTATTCTTTGGAAGGAAGCCAGTACGCACATCCTGCATCCAAGAAGTGAGGAGTTATGTTCCACCTCCTTAAGGGAGAGTGTCTACATAAATTACTTGGAATTTCTCTACACAGAGGATTTGTATATTTATACATATTTTTCCTTGATCATTTACTTACAACCTTTTGAACTCTTGGCTACTTGCCTTATACTTTGAGTTATAGTATATTACTATATTATTAATTTTCTTGCTCATATTCTTCCAGCTTTGGCCACTGAGAACTCCTTCAGTTTGCTTTGGTGTCCTTTGACTTACACACATTGGTTGTTTCCTTTGTTTATTTTATTTTAAGCACTTCCTTACTTTTTGTCACAATAATGTACTCCAGATTCATCTTGTGTATTTTCTGTATACATTTTGTATATTCTGTACTCATTTTGTATATATTCACTTTGTAGATTTTGTATCTGCCCCGTCTTAGAATCAGCCATTTCTCCAAGGAGTACTGGTTCCTTATATGGGAGAATGGTAATTCAAACCAAGACCCAGGCGCTGTGTGTATTCACTGCTGCTTCAGCGGTATTATTACTAGGACCTCACAGGTGATGGGGCCAGGAAATATATTATATGTTTGTATAATAAATATATAAAAATCTGAATGTGTGTATCTGTGTATGCACTAAAATTGATATGTTGCAACCTTAATCCCCAATGTGACAGTATTTGGAGGTGAGGCATGTGGGAAGTAATCAGGACTACATTAGGTCATGAGAATGAGATTCTTGTGATGGGATTAGTTCTTATAAGGAGATGAAAGGGCCAGAGATTTCTCTTTCTGCATATGAGGGTACAGTGAGAAGGTGGCTTTCTGTGAATCGGAGAGGGCCCTCACCAAGAATCCAGTCATGCTGGCGCCTTGATCTAGGACTTTCGGCTTCGGATCTGAGAAAATAAGTTTGTTGTTTAAGTCACTCAGTCTGTGGTATTCTGTTAGAACAGTCCAAACTGACTAAAACAATCTGTACTTGTGTTTATACTAACAAGGAGTTCAGAATTTTGACTCCAACTGTACCCATGAACACATGGTCATTCTACACTTTTCTTGCTTATCTGTAAACTACTATTCCAATAGTAATAAATGGGGCTCCCACTATATGCCATTCCTGTGTTTATCTTTAAAATCTCAGTATAAACATACAGTGATTTCAGAGTTTTTATACCTCATCCCAACTAGAAAAGACAGAATCTGTTATACTTCTTTATGTCTTTAGTCTTACAGTTTTCACTCATTTCCCGTTACTTTCACTCACTTTTTCTAATTATTATTGATTTTAAGAGTGCTTTTCATATTCTGGATACAAGCTCTTTAACAGAATTTGCAAATATTCCCTCCCTCTCTGTGACTTGTCTTTTTATTCTCTTCACAGTGTGTTTTGCAGAGCAAGTTAAATTTCAATGAAGTCCAAATTATTCTTTCTTTTACAGGATTATGCTTTTGGTTTTAGATTGGAAAACTCATCAAAAAATCCGAGGGCACATAGATTTTACTCTTGTGTTTTCTAAATGTCTTATGCTTTTGCATTTTACATGTAGGTCTTAAATTCATTTTGAGTTAATTCATGTGAAAATTGTAAATTCTGTATTTTTGTTACTTATTATTATTATTATTTTTACATACAGATGCCCAAATGTTCCAGTGGTGTTTGAAAGGCAATAGTTTATCCTTTTGATTGCCTTTATATCTTTGTGAGAAGTCACTGACTGTCTTCTCTGTGCCTTCTACTGTGTTCCATTCATTGGTGCATCTAATCTTTCACCATTGCCATATTTTCAGGTTATACTATTTTACAGTAAATCTTAAAATTGAATATACAAGCATCATTATTTTTGCTGATGATTTAGTTCTCAAATTTGGCATCTTAACCAGAAACGGAATCATTGTTTTTATCCATGCACTGAATCCATGTTTTAATACATCTCCTTTTGGGTTAGACACCTGTCTCCATATTGTTTGTCTCCCTCATATTGTTGAAACCTGTATTGTGATCCCATGTTGAATAACTACAGTATTGTACCTGTTGACGGACTTCTTTTGAATATTATTACAATATTAACTGCCCCTGAATTTTATAACAGCATGTTGTACATGTCTATCATAATATGTCTCTTAGATACATTTATTTAATACTCAAATATGTTCATTCTTCAAAATAAAATGTATCTTGGGATAGTATCAAAGAGAAATGCTTAAATAGATCTTAACTAGCTAAATAAAATATTCAATGGTCCCATTATTTATTCTCCAAAATTGCGTTGCAATTTATCTAGGTAGTAATACTGCTGTGGGCTAAAAATGAATTAGCACTGAAAAAATAATAGCTTGCTGCTGTGTGGCTGGAAATAGTTTCACATTTACTTAATACTTTAAAAAAGCATTAATTATTTTAGGATAAGAGCCACAAAAGGATACAGCACAAAATTAGAACAACTTCAGTTGCAGTATTTGCAAAATCATAGGTTTGTTTTTTAACAAAGGCCTTGGGACCTTTATTGTAAAATATTTCTAGTTTGCTTTTAAGATGTGGTGCTTTTTTCTCCATTATTTAATTATCAGATGTTGTGAAATGCATGCATTTCTCATTCTGTCCATTTTGTAACACTGCAATAACTTTTGTGGCAAGTATCAGAAAGACAATAACATCAGATGGTGGTGAGCCGAGGAGATGGAGAGAGGAAATGGATTTCTGTTCTCTTGCAGTTGTAGGCTATGACTGAACCAACTTCAGGGCCTATAAAGTAAAAGAACTGCCAGGAGGAATACAAATCATGACTTCCACAAAAGTGACATCCCCTGATTGATGCATTCTACAGAAGGGAATGTGTGGTGAAGGTGGTATGTTACGGACATTAAAATCGTTTTTTCTTGTCAGAAATAAATGGTGCCTGGTCGCGTTTGCCCTTGCCTACAGGTTGTAGACTTAGGTTTCCAAGGCATTTGTCTTTAGGCTGTTGTGTGTGAGACAAGTTTTAAAGGAATTACCATCCAAACCCTAAATCTATAGAGAAAAAAATGAAATAGAGATCAGTAATTAATTGTTACTACAATCACTGCATAAAAAGGGAGACTTCTTCTCTAGGTCAGGCTTCAAACTTCACTTTTGGACTCAACCCTGTCAGCACTGGTTTTTCATAACCTATGTTTTAACCAAAAACTTGGAACACCCCCATGTCACTTCATGTCATAGGAATCGCTTTGACCAAACAGAAGTCAGCAAGAGTGAAAGATATTTAATACCAATGGCCATTTTAGCGTTTTTTTTACAAATATTTGTTCAATAAACTAATTGACAAAGATCAATATAAACCTAATTTCCATCATATTTTGTAGTTGTCAAAATGATCCTACAGATCAAATTTAGGAACATATCTTCTAGCCATTACCTCGTATCATAAAAAAAGTTATGACAGTCTCCTTTAGGGTCAGAATTTATACAACATCCTTTTTATTGCATTCTACTCACAAAGCATGTTGCCAGGTCAGCCCAGAGTCAAGAGTTAGAGAAGTCAACACTGCTTCTTAATGGGGGAAGCTGCAAACATCTGTGGCCATTTTTGCATCAACCATGCCTGCTGACTATGACATCAGATAAGTGTATAGATGTCGGTGTTTAGGATTTTATTTTCAGAACCAAAGCTGCTAAATCCCTCCTACATTCTTACTACTTCCTCCATATTTTTGCCTCTTGTCTAATCATCTAATCTATATATGTTGAAGATAATTATTGGATTGCTTTCTTTGCTTTATCATTAAGACAACTAAAATACCAAAATGCAGCAATTCGAGATATAAATGTTTACAGGGAAATAAAAACCTCTCATTTTACTTTTTTCCCCAGTTAAATCTGGAACATATGTAAATGTTCTAGTACAAAATTAAAGGTGTATTGGGTTGTTTTAGTGAAAGAAGCCAGACACAAAAGGCCACATATTGCATGATTCCCTTCATGTGAAATGTTTAGCATAGATAATTCCACAGAGACAATAGTAAAGTAATTATTATTACAGGCTAGTGAGGGACAGGGAGTGATGAGTGACTGCTATTGAGTATGGGTTATTTTTTTGGGGGGGTGACAATATTCTAAGATTAGTTAGAAATGATGAAACACGTCTCTGTGAATATCCTAAAAGTCACTGAATTTAACACTGTAAAAGGGTAAATTTTATGTTACATGAACTAAATCTCAATTTAAAAATATATATTGGATTTTTTAAAGATCAGTGTTTCACTGAAATATGACCATTGTTGGATTTTATAACATAAAAAGACTTTGCGTGTGTGTGTGTGTGTGTGTGTGTGTGTGTGTGTGTGTGTGTGTAATTCAGCCAAGTTGAATGATGGGTCTGATCATTTTGACTATTATCTGAGATTATATGTCTGTACAATGAACATATGCTCTGCAAGACAGATATTAATTAGTGTCATAAAATAATTAACACTTCTGATAACAGTAAGACGGCAAAGAGATGTTTGCTAAATTTGCTGCTTTTCAAAAATTTTAGGCTTACTAAAAATAAAAAATAAATGTTAATGCACTTATCTGCATTACAATTCCAATAATAATGTGATATTTTTACCTTAGTGTTGGTTGCAAAAGAAAGATGTTTATCATAAGTTTATGATTATATCAACTAAGATGGGGCAATATACAAGAGCACATCTTTAGATGACTCACACTTAGTCATAAATGGTGTATAAGTGTGTTTATTTAGAAAAATAGAGCAAATGGAACAGATGATTTACAATAGAAATTAGAGCTTACATATATTTAGGAGACACTGGGGAAGCGAAGGTTTTGGATATTATGGGATTTGGAGGATCAGAGAAGTCAACCAAATGTGATAGGCTGAAGCATTTGTTGAAGACCAATGGTTGGAGTTCATAGGAAAATTCTAGATGCTTTGCGTGTCTGATCATCAGAAATGGACCACAGTGGAGAACACATGGAGAGGTGTGTGGAAGCTGACACCCTGAAGAAAACAGCAGGGAAATGTTTAGAGGAAATGCTTCTGGTTAGTGGGGCCGATAGACGGGAAGAGGAGCCTGCTCTTACTCTGCCTGATTGCTCTAGTTTTCTGAGAGTAATGGTTTCTTCTCACACATGTTCCATTTAGTGGTTAAAAATTGAGAATAACTGAATAGGCATGTTTATTTCTATTAAAAAAGGTTGAGTAAAGCAAAATTAAATAGTGCAATAATATGCTGTATGATTTTATTATATGTAACATTAAATATATAAAAATACTATTCATTTGTTATGGAAGAAGGGTTACAAACAAGTTTTAAAAAACTTAAAAAAAGTTTAAGTTTTTTTAAGCTCCTTAAAAAAATGATCACAAACAAATATATCAGAATTCTCATTTCAATTTGTGCATTGGGAATATAAATGTTCTTTATATAATTATAATTTTGCATGTTAGAAATATTTTATAAATATTTAAAGAAAAATAATCATTCATATGGGAAAACATATAGTGGCTTTCATTACTGCTTTTTAAGTGGCAAATATGAAAAAAATATTAAATAATATGGATATTGTACATTCATATAATAGATTATTTTTCCATCATTAAAAGTATGTTTTTAAAAAGCACATCACAGATAAATGATTACTTTATAATATTAAAGCTAAGCAGAATTCAAAAGATTCAAATTCAATTCTTAATTTTATGCACACACATATTCAAATATGTACTGAAATGCATAAGAGAATATATATTTTAGGATGGTAATTTTGACATTCTATGGAAATTTCAAAACCACCAATAGATATATGAAATGTAATGAACTGCCAGCTAAAGCGATGATTTCCCCCACTGGGAAGTGACTCAAACAAAACTCACTACCTACAGCAGGAACTATGGAGAAGATTCATGTACTAAGTAAAGATTTTGCTCATAAAAACTGCTTACTAATATTTCAGCCAATCTCTAACAGTACAAGTATCATGATACTGATTCTGGCATGTCCAATTCTTGTCTGTTTCAGCAATTAATAGAATGTCACTCAATTTCCTTTATTTATTCACATTTGTCATTATAAAGACAGTTGTAAATCTCCTTTCTTAGACACATCACTTAAGTTATCAATTTGTAAATCATTTACTCAACATGCACGAAGGACCTTGTGCCAGGCACTATGTCATTAAATGGGAACACCAGGATGAATGTAGATGAGGTTCGTTCTAGTTGTTCGCATAAAACTATTGATAGTCATTGCAACGCCTTAACATAAAGGAAAATATCGCTTTTGAATATGGAAAGCGTTTCTCCACCATATGGATCAACAATCAAGAGATAATATTATGCAGGTTTACTGCAATGCTCACATGATTTATGTGTTGTTTGATAACTATGGAATACTGCACCTGTCATTTCCAATCATTCTCTTTCATCAATGATTCTCTTTGTCACTACTGAGTGGCGGTTTGAGCCCATGATTATTTGCTCCTTCAGAATTTATTCAATGAGTTTTAAAAGTTAAGGTATGTTTGCGCTTAATGTATTAAAGGCTTTGATTTAGTGAAAAAAATGCTCATCATATACATTTTCATTAATTAAAAATTACTTGAAACATATGCAATTCATGTAAATATATGACACCTATTAAGGCAAACTAGATTAATATAATCCATAGAAATCATGAACTTGTTTTCAAATTTTATATGCAAATGATATACTAAGGAAGTCATGCTCTTGATCACACTTCAACATGAGTTACAGGTGCAAGTAGGGGTTCATGGGCAGTTGCAGGAGCCACTAGTGTGCTCTAATTGCTCAGTGTGCCCAGAATTGGGACTGTATCTGGAATGTCCGGGCATGTGGAAGTTGAGTTACTGATTTGCTACCTACTCTTTTACTCCGGCAGTTTGCTATCTATGAGTTCAGTTTCCTCACTTTTAAAGTGCAGGAAATAGTAGTCACCTAAAATAATTTTTATGGGAATTAAATGAGCTCTACCACATATAAATAACTGATCAGAGTAGCAGGATAGGTAATTTCTCAATGAATTATAACTCCCGTTCCCTTCTATCTATAGTAAGTGCAGTGATGTTTCTCTAAGGCTCAGTTGGGGATAGTTTTGCTTGATTATTAACTGCTTGCATGGTCATTGGATAGAATGAGTATACAAAACCGTGAAATCTAAATATGGGGAAATGTGTCTGAGAATTCTGTGTGGAGAGATCAGGTGTAATCAATTTCTCCATATATTCTGAAGATAATCTATTTTATCATGACTTAGTGAACTGACAAAAACCTCAGCATATATATATTTAAGTATTTTTGCATGCAAGATCATTAAGAATCCATTTTTAATCTTACTAGCCTTGGGAAATTTGCATGAGAAAGCCTCTAAATGAGTTTTTGTTGCATCATGTAGCAGAATATTTAGATGGGGAAATTCAGTAATAGTCCATGGGTATTAAACACCTGTGGATTGAAAGAGTTGAAAATAATAAGCTTCTCACTGAATGAAATGGTCTTTCTCATCAAGAGAAAGGACAGTGTAAAATGCCAGTCTGCTTACAATTTGCTATTATTACACAATTATATTTTAATTTTTGGATATTTCTAATAATTATTATTCACTTTTAAACAATTAAATAACTAGGAAACAGCGCTTTATTTCCAGACTTTGCATATCCAAATTAATCATATAAACTAGGTATACATGGAATTTTCATCTTTTTCAGCACATATTTGAAGCATAAAGGATCAGGATGCAAGTATATTATAAATAAAAAAAAGTCAAAGGATATTCACCTTCAGAAAAGTTCTTAAATTACTCTAGTGTTTTATAACCTTTTGACAGCTCTATAGCATAACACCCTGAAGAAGAATCTATCAAAACTTTAAATATCTGTAAGAATCCTTCCTTCTCTGAAGAAATTGAACACTCCTACCAGAGACCAAGTAGACATAGTCACAGCAGAATTGTCTTCCATATGTTGCAACTCATATAAGGTGGGTTTTCTATTATATTCCATGTCATATACATTATTCAACCAAATGACAATTTTGGAAGAACACCATGATCACAGGAATATTCTTCATCAGTGTAGTTATTTCACAGGCATCACCCAAACAATTACAAAAAAAGTCATTAAATACAGTAGTTCAATTGTAATGTTTACAAATTGCAGTAACAATTTTGTTCATTTCTTCCCCTCCCACAAATAGTTTTTCATGCAGAAGTCAAAGTAACGCATTTCAAGCACTGCTCAAAGGGCCTTCCTATTAATCTTAGATGAAACTTACCTTGGCCTATATGCTCCCTGCTGACCTCTTTTCCTTCTATCATTCCTCTCCCTTACTCCACTCTTGTCACCCTGGCCACTGTTGTTCACAAAACAATCATTCTTGCTCTTCCCTCATATCATTTGAAGTTGGCTGCGTCCTAAGACAGTCTTCTGATATTTGTGTGGTTTTCTCTGTTTGATAGATATATTGATATATCCCCTATGCACAGAAGTTTTCACTGCCCCCTGCCCACCCTAAGTAAAATAGCTGTACACATGCATGCTTCATCCTTGTCCATTTTTTCTTTCTGGCATTTTTTCACTAGCTATCTGCAAATTATATATGTAATGTTTACGTCCTCTGAATCTCCCTGAGTATTTTGTAAGCTCCGCGAGGGTGGGTTCAAAGTTACCTTGCTCAATAAAGGTGGCACTTGACAAATCATTGAATATTGATTTTAATTTTTATCACTTCTTCTATACAGAGACTATCTCTGTTAACCTATGATAGGAGTTTACATCAGACAAATCTTCATATTATTTCTATTTGCTAGCTTTCTAATAAATACATTTGCAAAAAGCATTTGAGAATTTGAAAATGCTCCATCGAGGTTTTTCTTTACCATTAAATATTCAACTATATTGCATACTGTGTTTTTTTTAAAGCCTGTGTCTTAGGATGTCTTATCAACTATAAAATGATTTAAATATAATAAATATGTCTTTAATTAAATTGGTCAAGACTGGATCAGTCAAATCTCAAGAGATGGATTTTGTGCACAAACTAAATTGTATTATATTCTCTTTAATGGAGCTAAGTATTTGGTGATCTGTCAATTATGACTGCTAATTATAAACATTGGTTTAAAGTGACTAGGATCTGATCTTTTGAAGTAGTTCTTCTCCAACATATCTTTCTTCTTTAAATGCTGTTGAATTCTAGCATTTGAGTGTTTAATTCAATTACTTGAATTATTCAAATCTGAATTATTGAAAGTTTAGTATGGTAGATGTATACAATTTTTTTCATTGTGATAAAGAAAAATATTGAAAAAATCACAATGGAAGTTTATCTCTTTTGGAAAATTATGTTTTAAAAAGGCACACAAGTGAATGAAAAGAGGTTTTTAGGTAAGTTATTCACATAAATAATAATGTTAAGTTGTAAAATACAGATATTAAAAGGTTATATTGCATACCTAATGAAAATAACTAATTACTATATGATATCATATTAGGTATTATATAATATAGTACCAAAATTATAGTCAGGCTTTCTATTGGTGCCATATTGGTTCCACTGTATGATTGTTGATAGAATATTAATTCCTTAAAGTACCATAGTATAATCCATGTCAAAGATCTAGGGATTTTCCCTGCATAGATCTCATAATTACCATTGACCATTGACTGCTATGGGAGGCCCATTTGCCCATTTCTTGAATGGAAGTGTCTACTGCATATTTCTTATGCTTGGGGGTGTACAGGAGCCAGAAACCTTGTTTCTTTTGTTCACAAGTCTTCAGATCAAGAGTAAGTGTAATAAAGGAAAGGGACCAAAGAGCCCTTCTGTGCCTGGATCTAATTTAGCTTTCAAGTTCTTGGGTAATAAACTTGAGCCTGTCTATATTGGCATGAGACTTTTGTTTGTATTGGGAAGGAACAGTGTATACATGTGAAGGGAAGCAACATGTCAAAGGAAACAACATTTGTAGCTAAAGGAAAGAATGTGGCTATTTAAAAAGTTAGCCCCAAATACAATGGTTCATTCCTTATTAAGAGTTGATGTTTATGTTCCCCACCCTTGGCCCACTCCAGCCCCAGCTTGCGGTTGAAAGGCTTGTGCCTGCTCTGACCATGAAAACTACATCATGTAACTACCAATGCTAGGATATCAAAGGTCATGAGTTTCTGCCTGTTTCACTGAAAGCTCCTGTTTTAGAGCTCGTAGACTGCCCTATGACAATGCCAACCCATGTGGAGAGGCCACAGGTAGGCATTCTGATCGACTACTCTCAACTGAGTCCAGTATTTGTTTCATTATTTTTGGATGCCAGACAATATGAATTTCACATTGTTGAGGTCTGGGTTTTTCTGGCAGTCAGCTCCTTGCAGAGTACCTTGATCCTTTCAAATTTTTTTGTAAACTTTGTGCAGTCAAGGGTTACTTAGCTTTTTCCCCAGAGCAAGTTTAGCCTTACTATTAAGATAGTAACTTTTCTTGGGTCTCTATTGAATGTTGGATCTCACAAGTGTTCCACTTTCTGAGTGTTCCAAACTTGAAAGTGTCCTGGTCCTATTTGAATTCTTGGAACTTTTGAATTTACATTTCCTCCATTGTTCTTTAGTTGGCCTCATGTGTTTTACCCCTATGCATACAGGAGTCAGTGGAGACTCTAGGTAACGTTGATGTAAATTTCTGGAACACTTTAACCACCTAACTTTCTCTGCAAAATTACTCTGCCCAGCAAAGAAGTGGCCTCATCATCTCCTAAGTCCTGTCTCTCCTCAGTTCAGCAAGATCTGCAGACCTTTTTTGGGATTTGCCTCCCTGCACAGTGGGCTTGGAACTGCTTTGAGGCAGGAAATCAGGGTACTTGTGAGCTCCCTTCTTTCAGGGATCTATCCTGTGTTTCTAACTTCTAACAAAAAGCATGTTTCATCTAATTTGCCTAATTTTCCAGTTATTTACAGTAGGAGTGAAAATGTAATCAAAGTTACTCCCTTATGGCTGGAAGCAAAAATTCTCCAATTGAATTTTAATAATTATCTGTATTATAGGAATAGGGCTGTATTGCATAAAGAAGGAATACTTACCCCCAAATATATTAAATACTGATGTTAAAATATTTAAAAATATTGTTACACATAGTTTATTCTTTCCTAAATAAAAGTGTCAATAAAACTACTGAAAGCAAATGTGTTGTATAACATTACTACTTAATACCCTTAACAGATGCCAATAACTTCAGAAGTTTGACATTTTTATGTTTTTATGATGAGGTTAATGTGAAATCTAGATCTAAAACTGAAATAAACTGTATTTCATGTAAAATTTAAATTTAACATTTAGACTACAGAATATCATTTGGTGTTATAAACTCAAAGCAAAGAAAGATGACATGGCTGAAGAAGTTTTTCTACTTGAAAAACAAGTCAAGAGTGAGAGGGGGAAAGTTGTTTTAAAGTTAAGAAAATTTTAAACTAACTTAAAATGGCCTTTCTTCTTTTTAGTAATAAAATAACTTTCTACATCTACGTATAACTATTTGTGATGTTCCGTTTGATCTGTATCATCTCTGAAGGAAAAAAATATATCACATTTGCATAGGTGGACTTGGAGACCTTGCAAAAATAATGCCAAATGGTAACATAGACAGCAGTCTCAATTCCAGAATTATACAAGTATTTTTTACATTTAATTAATATGCCACAAAAAGATCACAGTCATTGTCTATGTCTAAAAGACTGATGGAATCCATGTTTAATTATTAGTGTCAAAAGGTAAATATATACTTTTCTGAATAAGCTCTTAACAATTCCCCAAGGCACTGGTCTTTTCTCTGCTTCCTCCCAACTGCTTTCAACAAGTTTGATTTTTTTCTCATTTCTTGATGCCCTGATTTTGTACCTCTATTTATTACTCTTCGCTGATTTAGTTAACCTTAAATAGCTCTCATAATTGAACTGACAAAACCAAGAACTGGGTAAGTGAGCAAAACCAAACAGAGAATTCTTCCTACAGAAAGATATGTAGTACATCCCTTAACTCAGGAGCACTTTCCACAGACTTCATATACAATGGTTTGGCCGCTCTAGGACTGTTTATTGATCAGAGCATTTTGTTCAATATCTTAAAGGTAATTACACCAGCTGGACTGCATGTTTTGTCAGCGCACAGCATGCAGAGAAACAGGGACAAAAGGCAGTGGGCATTTTAAATGTAATGTGTAGTTTGTTCTTGAAATCATGTAGCACTTTTTCTTCTGAAATGCATATTCCAAACTTCAAACCTCCATCAGGAACGATGATGATCCTGTGGGACACAGAAGAAACAAGAAAACTGCTCCAGATTCAAAGAGAAATTTGAAGACTTACATGACATTTGAATTGAGGAAAGTATTAACATTTACAAAAGAAGCTGTTTTTTGATGTGTGAATTTTAGCAAAATTATACACAACAGCCACAAAAATGAAACACGAGGTTCTTACCTGCTCGAGGAAACACAATTTGGGGTTTACAGCCAAAATACCTTCCTATGAACTGGCAGTCTGCCCCTTCCAACCATCATCCAATCTCTTAAAATATAATAATTACAACTACTGACTAGACAATATCGTTGCCTCAGTTATTATTTTTGTTAATGGGGGAACTACTTTTTAGCATGCGTTGTCGTTGCTCTAGTAGAGTATTTCCACGTGTGACTGATTTACAATAAGAGGCAATCCAGTACAAGGATGAAGGGCACGCAGACTGAAGTCAGATCTCGGGTCTGACATCTACCAGCTGTGTGATCTTGGGCATCTGGACTTAACCTCTGTGCTTCAGTTTCTCATCTGTAAAAAGAAAAAAAATTAAAAAGTTTATGACAGTATTCACCACATGAGGTTTACTAGATAGGTTACATTTACAAACGAAAGTGAAGAGCTTAGCACAGCATCTGGTAAATACTAAGCATTGTGAGAGTTGCCTTCTGTCATTATGAGGATGATGCTGTTTTTATAATCATGCTGATGAAGCGCCATCAGAGTTCTATACTGATTCGTTATGATGACTGATGAGAATAACGAATTGAAATATGAAGAATAATGAATTGAAAAATAATTCAGGAGCATCTTGCCAGTGGCAGTGGATTTCCGTGGGACGGATCAACGTGGGAAATCCACGCTCGCAGCCCCGGGCCCGGCGCCGGGTACCCGCGCGGCGCTCGATTTCCTTCCCTGCCTCGGCCGCCCGCGGCGCGCATGCTCAGTCCAGCGCGGCCCTCGCCTTTGATTGACGTGTTCTGGGCGGCCGCGGCGACCCGGCACTGGCTCAGGGATGGGAAGCGAAGCCTCGGGAGCTGCGGCGGCGGCGGCGCCGGCGCCGTGAGGAGCAGCCGGGAGAGGCAGCTGCGGCTCGTCGGTGAGTATCTGGGAAGCGCCACCATGGCGTTTCGTAAGAAGAGCACCAAGAACCCCCCAGTCCTGAGCCACGAATTCATCCTGCAGAATCATGCGGACCTCGTCGCCTGCGTGGGGATGTTCTTCGTGCTGGGGCTTATGTTCGAGGGAACAGCAGAAGCCTCTATCGTTTTTATTACCCTCCAGCACGGTGTTACCTTTCCTGCAGCAGACGAACGAGCCACGGAATCAAAGTTCCTTTATTATTATGGCATCAAAGATTTGGCCACGGTTTTCTTCTACATGCTAGTGGCAATAATCATTCACGCCACAATTCAGGAGTATGTGTTGGATAAAATTAACAGGCGAATGCAGTTCCCTAAAGCGAAACAAAGCAAATTCAATGAATCTGGTCAGTTTAGTGTATTCTACCTCGTTTCTTGTATCTGGGGCACATTCATTCTAATCTCTGAAAACTGCCTGTCAGACCCAACTCTCTTATGGAGGGCTCATCCCCATAATATGATGACATTTCAAATGAAGTTTTTCTACATATCACAATTGGCTTACTGGTTTCATGCCTTTCCTGAACTCTACTTCCAGAGGACCAAAAAACAAGATATCCCTCGTCAACTTGTCTACGTGGGGCTGCACCTCTTTCACATTGCTGGCGCTTATCTCTTGTCCTTGAATCACCTGGGACTTCTTCTTTTGATGATGCATTACTTTGTTGAGTTACTTTCCCACATCTGCGACCTGTTTTATTTTAGTGATGAGAAGTACCAGAAAGAGGTTTCTCTGTGGGCAGTTGTCTTTATTCTGGGTAGACTTGTGACTTTAATTGTTTCAGTACTCACTGTTGGCTTTCACCTGGCCGGAGGGCAGAATCGGAATCCAGATGCCTTTACTGGAAATGTCAACGTGTTGGCAGCTAAAATTGCTGTCCTGTCATCCAGTTGCACTATCCAAGCATACATCACATGGAATTTATTTCATGTCCAGCTTCAGAGATGGATGGAAGAAGATGCTACTCTTCAGGCTCCAAGTGTGAAAAAGAAACGGACTAAAGGCAGGTCTTCTAGAAAAGGAACAGAAAATGGTGTGGCAGCTTCAAATAGAGTAGACTCTCCCTATAAGAGGAAGGAGAAGTCTTCATAATAATGAATTACGAACTAATTGGTTTATGTTCACAAGAAGACTAATCTCTGCTATAAGACACTTTCTGCACTAGAGAATGTTCTAGAAAACAGTTTGTGCTGTCTTTGATTTTTGCTATTGTACTGTGTAACATATTTCTTTCAAAGACTTTTTCAGGGAGGGTGATGATTATGAGTGGAAAAAAATTTGGTTTAGACTAAGCTA
>JAQQAC010006877.1:4705751-4733559 GCA_029783875.1 Phataginus tricuspis | reverse complement strand
CAATGAATTTGATTTGGGGGCAGAATATACATTATGTATTAACCCACACATACCTTACAAAAACTAAGATATGTGAACTTTAATAATTTGTTCTTAAGCCACTTCAGTGAAAATCTTGGCTCCAAGCCTTAGGCTTTTATTTAGAAATGGCTGCATGTCACATATCCTCCTTATGACATTTGTGATTTGCCATATTTTGAAACTTGAGAGCCTTTTCTGTTATCATGTCTTCTAACATGAAGCTACTGTTAGAATCCTCAGGATATGAGTCAGAATGCCATTTTCAAAGTGCATATGAATAGAAGATACACAATTGCTTCACATCCTAAACAGTACCCTGTAATGCTGAAGAAGAAGAAAAGTGCTGTCTGAGAAGATGAGTAAGACTAAGGCAGGGACCCATTGCAGCACCCAAAACTGAGTGATAGCTGGTGAGATAGGCAAAAAACAAGGGTAAAGGGTTTCCTAACCCAAAAGAAAAGTATAATAAGAGGATGTAGACATCAATTCCATCCAATACTATTGAGAGTTCAATTTCCTTCAGATTAGAAGTAAAGAAAAGCCTACACTTGGGAACGTTAGGTAAGTGGAGACATTGGCCAGCTGAGTTTCAGTAGAGTTGTGAGGATGACAGCACTACTGGAATAGACAGAGGAGAGAATGGGAGGTGAGGATCGTGATACGCTATTACAAACACTTTTCCAGCAAATGTCTCTGTGAAGAGAAATGGAAAAGAGGAGTGCATCCCCTCATGAGATAGATGAAAAGGGGTGTGGAATCAAGACAGTGGTTTTGTTGTTATTGGTGTAACTCTGTTTAGGATGGGAGATAGTAAGAATATTTGTGTGTGTGTATACTGAAATAGACGAGGTGTCAGAGGGGAGAAGGTGACATGCACAAGCAGTCAAATTACATGAGTCCACTGAAGAAATGAGAATACAACATGGATTCCTGATTTTAAAGAGCACATTTAAAGTAAATCTCCAGTTTGCATATTCTGGGACAACCTTTAGAACATCTGCATATAATAGATATATACAAGGAGATATATATACATACATATATGCATATATGTGTATTACATATATATATACGCATATAATATACATACCACATATAATACATATACCTTATATAATATACACAACCTGTATATACTTATATATATTGCATATATTTTAAATATATACACCTTACCTTTATTCTATATTATTGCATTATAGTAGGCTTAATTAGATTTATCACTGCCATTAAATCCAAGCAGAACAATATAAGAATTGTTTAAAATATAAAATATTTGAAAAGATGGCATTAGTTGATCCTTCTGCTTTATTCCCCAATATGTGTTATTCTAACTTAAGCAGTATTTTTTCCTCTCAGAAAAGAAAAATAAAACCTCTTCAGACAGGGAAGTCACTGAACTAAGCATTTGCAGTTGGCCTCTCTCTTTGGCTAACATGTTGACAAACAACTGATATACTCCTGTAGGAGGTGGGTGGATGTCTGTCTCAGTCAGTCAGTCAAGGAGCTTGCCAGTCCCAGTAGAGGGTGATTGTCCCAAAAGAACAGCAAGTCGCCATCAGAAAGGTTGAAAAATGTGTGGAAATGTAATTTATTCATTTAAGCAAAACTCGTCACTTCTAGTAGCATATATTCCACACTTCTCAAATCCTAGGAGTACTTTAGTTGCTTAGGAGTCCACTTAAATTCTTTCAAATAATGCATCCCACAACTATGATTCTTAACACTACATACATGTCACATTATACAATTTTAAAGTTTTATTTTTTTAAAACAATTCTAAGATTCACCAGGTTCAACCATCTTACCTTGTTGTTTGATTAGATAGGCTATTTAATCAGAAAAATTTTTGAAACCACCCATTGGATACCTTTAAATTCTTACCAGAAAATAACTCAGGAAAAGAAAACATGCCTTATTGAAAACCCACATCAAGAAGACGAAAGCCTGTGGATGTTTTTAATCAACTTAATTATTATGTCAATGATAATTCATAATAAAATGCCCAAAGAATTCTAGATTCATTAGTATTACTTAAATGTCAGTTTACTACATTTTGGACACTGAATTTTTAATATTAATATTAATTTTAATATTATGTGTTAACAAAAATAAAATAATTTGGATGTGACTTCTCCCACTTAAAAATATGTATGTATAAAATAAGAACACAAACTTTATGAGTAGCTAAGATTCGGATTTACTCAGCAAGTCTGATAAAATCATATGATTCGGTGAAAGGTGAGAGAAAGAGGCCTGAAAGATGACAAGAAAAAAATCATCAAGGAAAGGCTTTAGTGCCCTTTGGGAAGGTCCAGTGACAGCCCACAGATGTCATGTGGAACAGTCACTTCAGGTCAAACAGCATGGCTGGTTTGATCCAACTTTGGTGATAACAAATCTCTGTTAAATGAAAGGACTGCCCTATTAACCTTTTTAGGCCCAAACCCTACTCTATTGTCTCTGTGAAAGAGTGGAGACAATCCAGTAAAGATTGGGAAATCATTTCCTCAACTTTAGAAGAAAAGTGAGTTTCAATAAATAACCAAGTAATTAATTGGTCAGTAGTAAGTAATTAAGTTCCATTCCTCAAATCTTTATTGAATGCTTAGTATATTCCAGACTTGGTGGTCATCAGTGGGGATACAATGATAAATAATATGCCCAGTGGCAGGTTGTAGTCAAGCGGCATTAGCACTTGAGAATCAGCTCTAGTGCGATATCCGGAAGCTGTCTGGAAGAGCAGTATCAAGTGACCTCGGAAAGATAAATATGGTGGTGGAGTGTCCATTGAGCTCCTGTGGCTGTGCAGAGGTGAGCGGCCCTGGTGTCAGCAACAGGCATCCTGACATCAGCAGAACTGTGCCTGGTTGTTCAGAAGAATGAAGTCTGTTGCTCGGCATTGCCACCAGGTGAGTCCCCAGCAGCAGGACGGACAGGAGGGGACATGCTGAGGGGAGTGGGAGAGCTGGCGAAAGGGTAGCGGTGGAGAAAGCACAGATCCCTGCTCCAGGGCCTGTCACGTTCTGAACCGAAGCAAAGTGAATGGCAGAGGACAGCACCGCTGGAACTGACTTGGCAGAGCTGGTGAGATTGGATACTAGAGAGAGGGAGGGCGACCTCAAAGGAAGCAGGGTGACTTCTGCAGTTACAGTTGTTGGAGTTAAGTCACCAATGAAATCCCTGTGAGGATGATGAGGTTGGTGAGGCTTAGAGAAAACAACAAGCCCACTAAAATATGTCACAATAAAGCCAATTCCATGTCCTATATCACATAGAAACCATTTTGAAAAATCCAAAAAGCAAATTCAATTTACCAAAATGAACAGGCCTACAGCTTAATGTATGCGAGTGTGAGAATAGTTAACATGAGACTATTTGTAAATTCGAAATGGAGTCACGATACCCACTTCATACTTTGTCTGAAATTCTGTGACAGCTGTTTGAATTAATCCTTGGAGCCCTGATGGGAATATCTCTTTATTATATCACTTATTATTTTCCTGAGTGATGGTCATTATGTAAGTAACTAAGCCCTCAATAGTCCCCTCATTGGAGTCACTCTTTCGAGGGTGACATTATTAAAGAAATGTACTAGACCCTAGTTTTAAACCTTGGAGAGAAGAAACCAAGCCTGGGTCAAATGAAATGTCAAACAGCTATAAGCTCTGGCAGGGAAATTTATAGTGAAGTGCTAACGCATTCTCCGTGGGGGCAGTGTTATCGGAATGACCTCTAACTCATCCAGCAGCCTTCAGATGTGCAGCGCTGCTGGCCAGCAATGTGTATCTTGTGAAGTTCTCAGAGGCTGATTTTGCTTCCTGGGGAAATGCTATTTATTTGCATCTGTTTTCAAGATTGTTAAGAAGAAAAGCACTTGCCTTCCCACTGCCTACAGGCAGGCTTGGAGAATGACATTACATTACCATGCCTTTTTAAAATATTGATATTAGTTGTCTGATAATATTTTCTTTTGACTTATTCTAAAAGAAAGATAGCATGTATTGGAGAATGTTTCCATAAAAAAGCAAATTCAGGATTGACTCTGAAACAATTTAAACCAGTTGTTCTAGTTTCAAACAATAAAATCTAAGGAGGTAAAAAAAACTGTCTTTTTAGCTATTCCCATGCATTTGCTTATGAAATACTTTGCCAAATTACAAAATTTGTAAGAAAGAAGCCTTAAAAATACTGAGCAGCATTCCTAGGAATGGATAGATGGTGACCAATGCTTAAGTAAAGCAATAAAACAAACAGGATCTCTTCCTGGATGCTTTCTTTTTTCTGTACTCCAACAAAATACACATCCGAAGATAAGAATTGGAGACATTAAATTGATTAAATTACTTAGTGAAAAGAACTTCTTTCATTTGGTTTTCCAGAAAATTGTTTAGATCTCTGCCAAAAATTATTTTACAAAGAAGTAAGCATCTCACAGAAAATCAAATAATAATTAAGCACACAAAAAGCAATACATCGTGAACATATGATAAGTGACAGAAAAAGACTTCTATATACTAATGTTAACAGACCTCTTGTACTAAATGTAATACCAGAGATTTAAAAATTAGTATGTTAAAAGAAAGAACACAAGGTTGAACATATTTCCAGGAAACAGATAACTCTAAAATGTGATGTAAGTGACTCAGATACAAAATAGAAGTTTATGAAAAATGTGTATTAAGGAAAATTTAAAACTTAATGAAATAGTTAAAAAATTAGAAACATTTGAAGCTGAGGAGATGTCAGAAAAACTTATGCCAAAATGGAACAAAGAATTAGGGATCATAAAGTCTAGAATGACAAGGTCCAATATGTGTTTTACTAGAGTTCCAGAAATAGAGACAAGAGAGGGGTTATAGCTGGAAAAATTTCAGAACTGTTAACGCCAATCCTCAAATCCAACAAGCCTAATAAATCTCAAACACAATTAAAACACACCTGGACTCTGATGGGTATACATCCAGTGCCCTACAGATCTGCAAGCCTATCAGGCAGCATGACACTAAGGAAGGGCCAGAAGGGAAACCCTCCAGCCAAGGGCCAGGGGAGGAGCCTCGGTTGACTAAGAGTGGTCTAAGAGTAGTACTATTTCTCCATGAAAATATTTTTACTGGGTATAGACTCCTAGCTTGACAATTTATCTCAGAACAGCAATTTATATTATGCAGCCTTGTTACCACCATCATCCCTGTGGAAAACCAGTTCTCTCAGACTGTTCATCTTCCATTAATTTCCTTTTGTTCTAGCGAGTTTTAAGACCATCTCTTGCATTTAGTTTTCTGAAGTGACACAATGATATTACTAGGTGCACACGTGTGTGTGTGTGTTTGTGTGTGTGTGTGTGAGTTCAGATTCTGCTTCCTTCTGAATTATGCTCCATGGATCTAGAATTCCAGACTTCTGTGTTGCAATAGCCTTGTTACTTTTTTTTAATTGAAATGCATACCATAAAATGCATAAATTTGACTGTACTGCTCAGTGAATTCTGACATGTGTACACACTCATGTAACCACCACCCATCAAGACATTAAACATTCTCACTAATTTTTTGGTTTGTTTTTTAGATTTGACATAAAAGTGAAATTATGGTATTTGTCTTTTCTCTGTCTGATGTATTTCACTTGGCATAATACCCTCTAAGTCCATCTATGTTGACCCATATGGCAAGATTTCATTCTTTATTTTGGTTCTTTGTCCATTCATCTACTAATGGACATTTAGGTTGCTTTCATATTTTGGCTATTGTCAATAATGGTAAACATAAGACTGCTTATATCTTTTCAAGTTAGTAATTTTGTTTTCTTCAGGTAAATGCCCAAAAGTGGAATTGCTGGCTCATGTGGTATTTATAGTTAGTTTTATGACAAACCTCTATATTGCTTTCCATAGTGGCTGCACCAGTTTATAATCCCACCAGCAGTGTATAAAGGTTCCCTTTTCTCAACATCTGTCTCAGCACTTTTCACCAGCATTTGTTATTTCTTGTCTTATTAATATTAGCACTCACTGGTATGAGGTGATAACTCATTGCGGTTTTGATGTGCATTTCCCTGATTTTCATGTGTCTGTTGGACATCTGTTTTCTTTGGAAAAATGTGTATTCAGTTACTCTGCCCATTTTGTTAATCACATTATTTGTTTTCTTGGTGTTGAATTATATGAGTTCTTTATATATTTTGGATATTGGCCCCTTATTGTATATATCATTTACACATATATTCTTCCATTCAGTAGGTCACATTATCATTTTGATGACGGTTTCCTTTGCTGTGCATAAGTTTTTAGTTTGATGGAATCCCACTTATTTACTTTTACTTTTGTCTTTCTTGCCTGGAGAGATATCTAGAAAAAAAATTACTAATGGTGCTGTTCAAGAGTATACTGCCCATGTTTTCTTCTCAGAGTTTTATGGTTTCAGGTCTTATATTTAGGTCTTTAATCCATTTTTAGCTTACTTTTGTGTATGGTGTAAGAAAGTGGTACAGTTTCATTCTTGTGCATTAGCTGCCCAGTTTTCCCAACACCACTTATTGAAGAGACTGTCTTTTACCCATTGTATATTCTTGCCTCCTTTGTCATATATTAATTGACCATATAGGCATGGTTAAGTTACTTTTTAAGCATGTGCAGGACACTTCCCCAGGCTTATCTGCCGTGGGCTGGATACAAACTTCACTAACTCCTGTTGTTCTCTCAGACTTGAGGTGTAGCCAGAGGGTAGACTGGGTGAAGAGAAGGGTGGGATTTTGGACAGAGCATGATCATGTGGACTAGTTGTCCATACTCAGGTACTCAGAACCCAGAAGGTCAGAAGTGTAGGTGGGAAGAAAAGTGCTGGGTATCTCAAGATATACTCTTGCCCTGGGCTTTAAAAATTTAAAGGAGATTTTCACAGAACTTGTTAACAGTAGAACTTTTCTAAATAATTCTAAAGGCAGTGTTTCACTCAGAAAGAAAATAAAAGAGGATTAAAAATATTCAAATATTCAAAATGAAGGATAGGAAAATAAAAATAAGACCAATAAAAAAATTAAACAGGGCTATAAATAAAAAATAATCAGGAATCAGCTAAAATCTAAATGGTGTAAATCATCTAGCCAAAGATAAAGGTTAAAAGGCTAGGTAACAAAAACATACCTACCTTTACATTGTTTAAAAGAAACACATATAAAATATAAGGAACGAAAAATGTTGAAATCCAGGAAAACACATACACATACATAGAAACCCTATGTCTGCTCAGGCTTATAAAGTAACTTGAGGCTATTACATATATCTATATGTGGATGTGTAGTGGAGAGCTTCAAACGCTTAGGTAAGTGCATCTATTTTCTGTGCTACTAAGTATTATATGATTTCCTAAGAAATATGTGACGACCTAGAATGAGTTTGTGTGTGTATGTGTTTTTTTTTTTTAACAATGGAAAGTTAAAAGCAAAAGCATCCTGACTACCAATTCCTTTCTGTGTTCTGGCTACATGAACACCCACTCCCTCACCTTAACTAGCCATGGGATTTAGTACAAATAAAATGAAACAAAATGAAAAACTAAGACATGCTAAGATAGACTATTGCCCTACCAAATAGCAAAATAAAAACTCCCCTGAAAACCATAGCCCAAGGTTCAAAGATTCAATTTTTCCTGGAAATTACTACTTAGAAGGAATTCAGCTTGCTTTTTCAAGCCTAACTCTGAGTGGAATTTCTGAATTATTGATTCATCTACAAGAAATGTTCCTAAAATAACTTTAATAATTAAGAGAATAAAATTCAGTTTCTCAGCAGAAAATAGCTTGTCTTGCATCCACTACATGTACACACACACATGCATGAGCACGCGCACACACACACACACACACACACACACACACACACACACACACACACACACACAGGCCATACAGCACTGAGAGCTCTGTATATGGAGCTCGTCTACTCAATCACTTGGCCGCCACTAGTCCTGAAGAAACAGCTAGTGGTTTGACAGGGAGAGGCAAGTTGACAGCTTCTCATCAAATATCCAGCACTGCTGTGTTTCCAATGTCAATCTGGATTTGACACAATATAAAAAGTATTTTAGCATAGGTGTATGCACAATAAAACAGGCAGCAGCTACAAACCGATTTTGTCTTATTTAATGCTGAAAAAAGCCTGAAGCCCAGAAGGAAGAACTATTTTAAGAAAAGCATTGCTGCTCTACCTCTGGGAATATTGGCAATACTAAGAATAAAGCATTTTCACTAGTTCAGGGAATTGGATTTGGCTCAGAAAGAGAAGATAATGGTGTTTAATAAGGAAATCGGGTTGCTGGGAATATAGAATTTCTATTGTTATGTTTAGGTACCAACTTAGATAAATGTGTACTCCAGCAGTGAGTGTGTGCAGATATATGAGCACTCATGTGTATACATGTGTATACATAAACCATAAATATATAAGCATTGGCATGGCATCACATAGATTGTTTCATTTTTGAAAAACGAATTTAATCAGCTAATCAAAAATACTTAGAGAATAGAAATGGCAATATATTTTGATTTCACAGAAAAACAATCACATTCTTAACATAATTAGTGATAGAATCAATATTTTTTAACCGCATTATCAACCTAATGAACAATGTTTTGACACCATTTAAGTGTGACAAACTGATGAAAAACAGCTTTTGGTGAATAATAGAAGATTTCAGTATACTGTGTTCAGTATATTAGATTGTATAAGGAAATGAAAGCTTAATATCCTTCATTATCCCTTAAATTTCAAATTAATCAGATTATAAACCACTATGCTAAATTTAGCATAATCAAAGTTATAATCAAATTACTTATTTATTACCATAAAAAGACTTGGGGTAGCAATGTCTTAGGGTAGCAAATATAAAGTCCTGTTTAAAATACTAGATCCTTCCTGGGCTAATAGTAAATGCTGCATTACTATAATGTCAAGTGCTACATTTCTTAGAACCCCCTTCTCTTTGACTCCAGATTACTTTTTGCTCATGAATGGCCCTCACATTGGACATGAAAAGCAGAAGAAAGGAGTAGTCATACTCTCAGGACACACTGATGGCCAAATATGGTGGCTACTCAGATTTCTCTGCAATTTCTAACTTTCCTGTTGTAAGTTGAGATAATAGGTAGGATCATATCCAAATAATTGAGAGTTGTGGTATTTTTCCTACAAACTTCTTTTTAAAATTGTAGTTGGCATATAATATTGTATTGGTTTTGAGTATACAACACTGATTCAGCAGTTAACACACATTATTAAATCCTTACCCCAACTAGTACGGTTAGTATCTGTCAACAGAAAGATGTTACAGAACCATTGGCTACATTCTCCATGCTGCTCCGTCTCCGTGACCAACTTATATTGTGATTGAAATTTTTGTGCCTGTCTTTCTCCTTCCCGTACCTCAGCCACCCACCCCAACACCTCCTTCATGGTAGTAACCACCAGTCACTTTTGAAAACCATTTTCTTCGGTTGTCCAGGCTAATGTCTTTTGTGATTGTTTCCCTGACCTTCCAGTAGCAGCCTCATGATGCGCACAGCCAATGCTCTTTCTACATGTGTGGAACCCTAACACCTTTACTAAACCCTTTTATTTCATAATACTTAGTGTGGGTCTGCTTACTTGGCGAAATCCTGAATAATGATATTTGCTAAAAGATGTAATGCCTAAACCTATTAAAGATCTATAACTATAATGGGAATAGAGGAGCTGCATAGCTTGTAGGTACTACCTTTCCTTATATACCATCTCAATGGGCTGTCCCATTGTCCAAATAAACAACAATAAAAAATATCAAAAAGCAGTTACCAAACACCAAGAAACCCTCCTTCCAAGTGAAGGTTAATGACATAAATTTTATTCCTTTATAGTCCTTCTCAATAAGTCCTTCTCAATAAGTCCTTTTCTTACATAGGAAAGCTTGAAGTTATATTACCCTAAATTGGCAGAATTCATATATATATCTTAGTGTGTGAGTAACAAATACAGGGCTGCATTCTCTAACAAACCATGCCATTCTAATGTGCTTTATTATTTTCACTTCCATCTGGTTTCAACATTTCAAGCAGAGAATGATTGTCATCTTTTGGCTGGGACAAGACAAGTAGTCTTTAACACAAAACATCAGTGTTCCCTTTTTGAAAAAAGGCAAATAAAGGAATTCTGTTTCACACTTAAGTAGTAGCTGTCCTTTTCTTCTTGGCATAAATTGCTTTATGGGCAAAAACCAAGCTTTGGCTATCAATATACACACCTTTTGCCTCCTCAACTACAGCACTTAGAACAGTACCTTGTACTTAAGTAAGGTGCTCTCTAAATGTCTGTAATTACAATAATAAAGTTAAAGTCGTGAGAGACAGGGAGGTTGGGCAGAACCATACTGGGTAAACCAGAAAAACTATGATCAGATTGTACTTAACTGGATAAATGTGGTAGGACCAGCCCACCGTGTGGTAAGAATGGAATGACAAAGATATCCCATCTTTAATAGGATTACATCTACACAACTGTATAGAAAATAAGGAGCCAATGTATTTTCCTTTTTTGAAGTTGTCAAAGTGATTCTATATGTTTCATAAACTCTGCTGCTGCAATGATCTTATATATAGGAGAGCCACAACTCACATCGTTAAATTCAAACTGCTCAAATATCATTCTCTCTAAGCAGCTTTTGTTTTCCATCTCAAATCATTCACTCTACTCTTTGTGACCCCATTTTATATTACACCAACTTGTATCATCATGACTTCAGCATTTTATTGTGCCTATTTCTCTACTAGTCTGCTGCACCCCTATGTTGTGCCTACCCTGGACACAGAAAGGAAGTATTACAAACATTTGCTTCCACATCAACGAATATAGTCCTATGGGGAAGTTGGGGTTCCCATGGCCAGGATCCTCACTGAAATTAAACCACCTGATGATGTAACTGGCCTGTTGCTAGGCTACCACTTCCACACCTTTAGGCAATAAGCTATTATTGTGCTATATAGAGAGCTCTGCCAAGTGCTCTGTGTGGAGGCAGAGACGCTGGGGCTTGACCTACCGCCAGGAGAACAAGCCTGGTAATAAACCCTTTCACCCCAAAGAACGTTCTGCTGTCAATTTCTTTGGTCGCATTGAATCCATAACGAACTTGCCCAGGGCTGAAACCCATTGGCAAGACAATTGGCGAAAGTCGGCAAGGTTCATTGTTGACCAAGGAAAAAGACAAGCTGCCCTTATGGGAGGGGTGCTTCAGCGGGCTGCCCCTGTGAATGGGGAAACGGTGGATCATCCCCCAATGGGTATGTGGTCTGAGGTGTCTTGCCTCCTAGAGGACTGGGCCCCACCCCAGGACTGGAGGCAAGTGGAGGTGAAACCTGAGGCAGTAAGGGAGGCCCTTGGTATAGTAAGCAGATCCTTTGAGAAGCAGAGTGCCCATGAGGCAGTGGGGACTATGGGTTGTCTGCTTCTCACAGTTTTAAAAAAGTCTACAGAAGGGACCCATGAAGTGGCCATATGAGAACGCGAGCTGCAAACTTATGTGGATTCCCTAAGGAGAGAAATGGCATTGATGCAAGAGGAGGTGACATGAGAATGCGAGCTGCCCACTGTCTTGCCAATGGGTTTCAGCCCCAAGCAAGTTCGCTATGGATTCAATGCAACCAAAGAAATTGACAGCAGAACGTTCTTTGGGGTGAAAGAGTTTATTAGCAGGCTTGTTCCCTCCAGCGGTAGGTTGAGCACTAGCGTCTGTGTCTCCACTCAGAGCACTGGGCCGAGCTCTCTATAGAGCACATTAATAGCTTATTGCCTAAAGGTGTGGAGGCCGTAGCTCATCAACAGGCCAGTTACATCATCAGGTGGTTTAAGTTCAGTGAGGATCCTGGCCATAGGAACCCTAACTTCCGCACACTCCACCCCTCCAGGATTCTCACCTTACAGTCTACATGCTTTCCATCCTCTGCAATGGTCCATGTATGAGAAAGCTGGAGCACTGTAACCAGATTTCACACAGCAACAGAGGATAACAACAACTTAGAGATAATAAAAAATTAAGATACAGGTAATAAAAATTATAATAATCCTCAAGCTAGAGGAGGTTCCTAATAACAAAAATTATAATAATCCTCAAGGCAGAGGAAGTTCCCAATCCACAAAGACTTTAGGGGTGATAAGACACATGTTTTAATGCCACCAATGTAGGCAAATCTTGTCCATCAGGTAGGATGCATGCAAGAGAGTGGTCCTGGGATAGGACTGTAGCAGGAAGGGGGTCCCTTCCGGGTCTAGTATACCATACTTTTACTCCTTTCACCATGGGGGTTACTGAAGGGTCTATATATAGTGCTACTGGAAGTGCATGCACTGGCCATAATGATAAAACAAAACTCCCCGGTAAGATGCTCGTACCTTCTGGCCGTTCAGGATATACTACTGTGACCTTTGGCAGCCACTCTGCTGTTATTCCAGGAATACACAGGAGGCCAGCTTCCAGGCCTTGTCCCCAAGGTGCCAGGAGAGCCAGCCATTGTTGCTCCATGTGTCAAAAGGTCCAAGGCCATGTCCTCTCAATGGAGTCTCCGGGATTCAGTGCAGTTGGTGCTGGCAGCAAGATGTTATTCTGGTGGCCAAACCTCGGCTTCAGTGATTCTTCTTGGTTTGCACTTGCAGTTGTATAGGGGAGGCAGCCATATGTGTTAACATGTCTACGGGGCTCAGGGCTCCCTTTCAGGGTCTCTCATTCCAACGCCATAGAACAATCCATAAGCAGACTGACCATCCCCACAGACTATTGGTATCTGACTTTAGTATGGATTTTAACAAGCCATTGTGCCTCTCTATCATACCTGCTGTGGTAGGATTGTATGGCATATGAAACT
The DNA here is from genome assembly GCA_029783875.1 of Phataginus tricuspis. Lineage (NCBI taxonomy): Eukaryota > Metazoa > Chordata > Mammalia > Pholidota > Manidae > Phataginus > Phataginus tricuspis. Next base: position 4,720,656 of record JAQQAC010006877.1, on the reverse strand, counting down.
TCCATTTGATTCCCAGCTGTCAAACCCATTCTTGCAGTGTATGTCCAGTAAAATGGGTGCCCTGATCACTCTCAATTACATGTGGTCAGCCATAGGCAGCAAAGAGATGCTCCAGGCCTCTTTTGGTCATCTGCTGGTCTGCACAACGGGTAGGAAAAGCAACCAGAAGTCCAGTAGCTGTGTCGACACAGGTCATCGCATACAGATATCCTTCTGACACAGGTAGAGGCCCAATATAGTCTATCTGCCACCTGACGAGGGTTATAGGCCACTTAGCAATTGTCCCATGTTGCTGGGGAACTCGGTGAAAGTCCTTTTGGAGCACACGACACACTCCTGCTGGGCTCTACTAAGTTCTTCGAAGGTCAAAGGTAAGCCCCTGCAACGGTCTAAAGCCCACATTGTCTTGTGCACTGCATGCAAAAAAACGCTGATGTAGCCATTGGGCTACATCAGAGGCAGGCTTTACCACCGTATCTGGGCCAATTTATCTGCTTCATCATTTCCTGGGGATGCCAGTGGCAAATGACCTGTCACCTGGTATACTGTAATTATTTTAGTCTGACCACAGGCCCATAAGTCGTGCCACAATTCTTGCACACAAAGAGGTCGGTGACCAACCAGCCTGTTGGCATGGTAACAGGTTGGTAGCCACAGGGTCAAGCCCCAATAGACAGCCCAACTGTCAGGGCAGACAAGTATAAAGGAGGGCTCCTGGCTGATCACAAGCCACACGGCCTGCAACTCTGCCCATTGGCTGCTCCTCCCTTCACCATCTTCCATCCATATTGTCTCAGTCTTAGGATGGAAAGCTATGGCCCAACATTTTGGGGGCTGCCCACAGCTAGAGCCATCTGGGGGTATAAGGGCTCTTTGGGTATAAGGGCTCTTCCCTCCTTATAGGGATTCTCTGCTACTAATAGTACAAAAGCAAGTTCTTCCTGCTTTTAACCAGTATATGTCACCGGCCCCAACACGCATTGAAGTTCTTCACTCAAGGGGCTACTAGAAAGGGCACTATGCTGCTGTAGGTAAGCACCCCACTTGGCTGGTGTGGGTGTTTGTGCCACACCACTCCTTGGTCTTTGGTTCCAGTCTTGTACCCACCCCAAGATGGGATAGGTGGTTATTACCTTTATCCAGGCCATTCCAGTGACGAGTTCTGTAGCCAGCAAGGCATGATACATGGCAGCCAGATGTTTTTCTATCAAAATGTGTCATACCTCTGCCCCTTTCCAGAGTTGTGACTGGAATCTAAAGGGTTGGCGAGTTCATTCAAGCTGCTGCCCGAGACCCCAGCCATAACTGTCTTCAGTGACATGAACGTCCAGCTCACAGGGCCTTGATGGGTCTATCACACTCAAGGCCTGCACAGCCTTGACTGCCCATTTTGCTGTAGTAAAGGCAGATGCACATGTCTCATCTCAGTCCTACTTGACGCCTTTTCGTAACAACCGGTATAAGGGCTTCAGGAATTTATGCCAAGTGCAGGATAAACACTCTCCAGTAGCCTAGAAGACCCAGAAACTCCTGTAGGAATGCTACAGTTATGGGGGTAGCAAAGGCCTGGACTTTATCTATAACTGCTTCTGGTGTCACTTTGCTCTTATCCGACCAGACAACCCCCAAGAATTTGACAGACAAATCAGGTCCCTGAACTTTGGTGCTGTTCACAGCCCATCCTTTCTCCTGCAAATGTTGCAGCAGTCTAGGTGCTGCACCTCCTAGATCTGAAAGAGAATCAGATGTGAGCATGACATCATCAATATAATAGTACAGCCACACCATTGGCAGTTTCCCCATGTAGCTAAGTCCTGGGCTACAAGTTCATGACAGATGGTGGGGCTGTGGAGGTATCCCTGTGGGAAGACAGTGAAAGTCCATTGCCTTCCTTCCCACGTGAAGGCAAACTATTCCTGACTTTCCTGCTCAAAGTTAATGGAAAAGAATGCATTAGCAAGATCTACCACATAATGATATGTTCCTAGTTCATGGCTGAGGATATCCATCAGGCTTGCAATAGAGAGGACAGTAGGGGGGTATGGCCTTATTCAGTTCTCTATAATCCACAGTCATATGCCAGGAGCCATCTGGCTTTTTTACCGGCCACACTGGGAAATTGAACAGACTATTGGTGGGCTTTATAATACCCACCCTTTCCAGCTCCTGGGAAGTTTCTCCAATCTCTTTATATCCCCCAGGCAGTTTTTATTGTTTGATATTAGTTACCTGCCGAGGTACAGGCAAAGCTATGGGTGGGTGCCTAGCATGTCCCCTCAGAACTGCCTTCACCACACGTACACTCAGTCTGAACTCACCTGCAGTGGTCCACAACTATGGACCCTGCATGATATCAATCCCAAGAATATACTCAGGGATAGGAGATATACATGGTGTACTCTTTTGGGGGTAAACGCCTTATTCCCAAAGGGATTTCGGCTTTTTTCATTCAGATAGCCTTCCCCCCCATGTGCATCTATGATAGTAGGTGTCCCGGGGATCTGCTCAGGATTACCATAAATCTGTGAACATTCAGCCACAGTGTCCACCAGAGCCAGGACACATTGTATGTTCACTGGGGACCAACGAATACCTATTTCAACATGTGGTCTCTGGTCCTCCCCTGGTCCCTCAGGGCAGGTACCTTGACCTTCCCCTCAGTCAATCCGTGTTCCCCAATCACCTTCCTGTGTGGGCTGGAGTGAGGTTGGCTTGCTCTCCAGCAGGAAGTCTTGCAAACACACAGGCCGGACTTGTGGCTCTGTCTCTGATCTCTGCCTCTTTGGTCTTATGGCTGGAACTGCTGCTGTGGTTTCAGCTGTTGCCACAGCTCTAGTAAGATCCTATTTGACTTCCCATCTAATTTCCTTCCATCTGCTCCTTCCCATATTAAATTAACCCACATCTGGGTCCTCGTAACCTTCATGGGGCCTTGTAAATTCTTGTGAGTAACAGGTATTATTTCTTTCCGAATTCTCGTTGTTTCAGCCTCTCCTAAGTCTGCTACGGTATCTGTCACGTCACTTATGGGATGCCCTGTGAGGGGAAAGAATGGCCACTAGAGACCCAAAGAGGGATGTCGGAGCCGTTTGAAGTACAATATTTCTCATGCCAGTAGTGAAAATGTTTTCATGAGGGCCATAATTCTCTGGACTATACATGGCATTTCTCATGCCTAGCTCTCATAGCACCTGTAGGAGTTCAGCATATGTCTGCCATCTAACAGGAGAGGATGGGAGATCACCGGGATTGGGCCACACAGCACGAAGTGCAGCCATAATCCAATCAAGAAGGGAGTGACTCCCTGGGGTCTGATGTGCATTTTGTAATCGCTGCCTCAAGGCAGGCTGCACTGTCAGGGAAGACAGCTTTCCCATCTCTGACCCCGACAGAGCAATTCCATCCACCCCTAAGTCCCACAGACGCAGGAGCCAAGCTGATATTGAGTCTGAGGGCTTCTGCCTAAGCCAGGAGCCCAATTCCACCAGCTCAGCCTGAGTATAGTGGCGGACCATAGAGTGCTCCACGACCTGGGGTGGGGGTTGCTCCTCTCCTTGGGGAACCGTCAGCTGCTGGGTTTTTATTTTCTTTACAACCCCTGGGTGTGCTTTCAATACAGGAGGCGCCAGTGCCTCCAGCATCACCCCTTCATCCTTCCCCAGCTCCTCCATTTCTGGGGCTAATGGCACCTTTCTCTCCCCTCCCCCGAGTGCCTCCTCTGCTACAACCTTTACCTTTTCTACTGTGCCTCACAGCAATGCTACCTCAGTCTTCAGAAGGTGTCTTACCTTCAGCTCAATGCTTCACAACTGATGTTCTCATACCACCTTCCCCTGTGCTTCCCTCAGGAGTTCGTCTTTTTCCTTGATGGCCTCTTCCTCCTTCAGAACACCTGGCAGCGCTGCCGTCTCGTCTCCAATGGCACCTTGCTGCCGGTGCTCTTGTATCAATGCCATCTCTTTCTTCAGGGAATCCACAAAAGTGTGCAGCTCACGTTCTCGTACCACCTCCTCTCGCATCAATGCCATTTCCCTCCTCAGGGAATCCACAGAAGTTTGCAGCTCATGCTCTCGTGCTGCCATTTCCTCTCTAGATTTTTTAATACTGTGTGAAACAGCCAACCCACAGTCCCCTCTGCCTCACGGGCACTCTGCTTCCCAAAGGATCTGCTTACTATACCAAGGGCCTCCCCTACTGCCTCAGGTGTCACCTCCACTTGCCTCCAGTCCTGGGGTGGGGCCCAGCCCTCTAGGAGGCAAGCCACCTCAGACCACATACCCATTAGGGGACAATCCACTGTTTCCCCATTCACAGGGGCAGCCCGCTGAAGCACCCCTCCCATAAGGGCAGCTTGTCTTTTTCCTCAGTCAACAATGAACCCTGCCAACTTTCGCCAATTGTCTTGCCAATGGGTTTCAGCTCTGGGCAAGTTCGCTATTGATTCAATGCGACCAAAGAAATTGACAGCAGAACGTTCTTTGGGGTGAAAGGGTTTATTACCAGGCTTGTTCTCCCAGCGGTAGGTAGAGCACTAGCGTCTCTGCCTCTGCCCAGAGCACTGGGCCGAGCTCTCTACATAGCATAATAATAGCTATTGCCTAAAGGTGTGGAAGCAGTAGCCTAGCAACAGGCCAGTTACATCATCATGTGGTTTAAGTTCAGTGAGGATCTTGGCAATATGAACCCCAACTTCCCCACACACACGTTTGCGGGTTCCCTGAAGAAAGAGATGGCATTGATACAAGAGCACTGGCAGCAAGGTACGGCACTGCTGCCAGGTGTTCTGAAGGAGGAAGAGGCCATCAAGGTATCAAGGGAAAAGAACTCCTGAGGGAAGCACAGGCAGAGGTGGTCCAAGAACATCAGCAGGGAAGCATTGAGCTGAAGATAAGAGACCTTCTGAGGACTGAGGTAGCATTGCTGCGAGGTACACAAGAAAAGGTAAAGGTTGTAGCAGAGGAGGCACTCGGGGGAGGGAAGAGAGAGGTGCCATCAGCCCCAGAAATGGAGAAGCTGGAGAAAGATGAAGGGGTGATGCCGGAGGCACTGGCGCCTCCTGTATTGAAAGTACGCCCAGTGGTTGTAAAGAAAATAAAGACCCAGCAGCTGAAGGTTCCCCAAGGAGAGGAGCAGCCCCCTCCCCAGGTCATGGAGCATTGTATGGTCCGCACCTATACTCAGGCTGAGCTGGTAAATTTGGGCTCCTGGCTTAGGCAGAAGCCCTCAGACTCAATATCAGCTTGGCTCCTGTGTCTGTGGGACTTAGGGGTGGATGGAATAGTTCTGTCGCGGTCAGAGATGGGAAAGCTGTCTTCCGTGACAGTGCAGCCTGCCTTGAGGCAGTGATTACAAAATGCACATCAGACCCCAGGGAGTCACTCCTTCCTCGATTGGATTATGGCTGCACTTCGTGCTGTGTGGCCCAATCCAGGTGATCTCCCATCCTCTCCTGTTAGATGGCAAAATATGCTGAACTCCAAAAGATGCTGCGAGAGCTAGGCATGAGAAACGTCATCTATAGTCCAGAGAATTATGGCCCACATGAAGAGATTTTTACTACTGGCATGAGAAATATTGTACTTCAAACGGCTCCTACATCCCTCTTTGGGTCTCTAGTGGCCATTCTTTCCCCTCACTTAGGATATCCCATATGCGAGGCGACATGTACAGTAGCAGACTTAGGAGAGGCTGAAGCAACGAGAATTCAAAAAGAAATAAGACCTGTTACTCACAAGAAGAATTTACAGGGCCCCATGAAGGTTACGAGGACCCACATGTGGGTTGATTTATTACCGGCAGGAGCAGATGGAAGGAAATTAGATGGGAAGTCAAATAGGATCTTACTAGAGCTGTGGCACAAGCTGAAACCAGAGCAGCAGTTCCAGCCATTAAGACCAAAGAGACAGAGATCAGAGACAGAGCCACAAGTCCGGCCTGTGTGTTTGCAAGACTTCCTGCTGGAGAGCAAGCCAACCTCACTTGAGCCCACACAGGAAGGTGATTGGGGGACACGGTTTGACTGAGGGGGAGTTCAAGGTATCTGCCCTGAGGGACCAGGGGGGACCGGAGACCACATGTTGAAATAGCTATTCATTGGTTCCCAGTGAACATACAACATGTCCTGGCTCTGGTGGACACTGTGAGTGAATGTTCACAGATTCATGGTAACCCTGAGTGGTTCCCCAGGACCCCCACTATCATAGATGGATATGAGGTAAAGGCTATCAGATTGAAAAAAAGCCCAAATCCCTTTGGGAATAGGGCATCTACGCCCAAAGGTGTATACAGTGTATCTATCTCCTATCCCTGAGTATATTTTGGGGATTGATATTCTGCAGAGTCTATGGTTACAGACCACTGCAGGTGAGTTCAGACTGAGAGTATGTGTGGTGAAGGCAGTTCTGAGGGGACATGCTAGGCACCAACCGATAGCTTTACCTTTACCTCGGCGGGTGACTAATACCAAACAATAAAAACTGCCTGGGGGCATAAAGAGTTTGGAGAAACTCTCCAGGAGCTTGAAAAGGTGGGTATTATAAGGCCCACCCAGAGTCCATTCAGATCCCCAGTGTGGCCAGTATAAAAGCCAGATGGCTCCTGGCATATGACTGTGGATTATAGCGAACTGAATAAGGTCATACCCCCTATGCATGCTACTGTCCTCTCTATTGCAGGCCTGATGGATACCCTCAGACATGAACTAGGAACATATCATTATGTGGTAGATCTTGCTAATGCATTCTTTTCCATTAACTTTGAGCAGGAAAGTCAGGAACAGTTTGCTTTCACGTGGGAAGGAAGGCAATGGACTTTCACTGTCTTCCCACAGGGATACCTCCACAGCCCCACCATATGTCATGGACTTGTAGCCCAGGACTTAGCTACATGGGGAAACCGCCAAAGGTGTGGCTGTACCATTATATTGATGATGTCATGCTCACGTCTGATTCTATTTCAGCTCTAGAAGTTGCAGCACCTAGACTGCTGCAACATTTGCAGGAGAAAGGATGGGCTGTGAACAGCACCAAAGTTCAGGGACCTGGTTTGTCTATCAAATTCTTGGGGGTCGTCTGGTTGGGTAAGACCAAAGTGATACCAGAAGCAGTTATAGATAAAGTCCAGGCCTTTCCTACCCTCACAACTGTAGCATTGCTACAGCAGTTTTTAGGTCTTCTACGCTACTGGAGAGCATTTATCCCACACTTGGCACAAATTCTGAAGCCCTTATACCAATTGGTACGGAAGGGCGTCAGGTAGGACTGAGATGAGACATGTTCATCTGCCTTTAATACAGCAAAACGGACAGTCAAGGCCATGCAGGCCCTGAGTGTGATAGACCCATGAAGGCCCTGTGAGCTGGATGTTCATGTGACTGAAGATGGTTTTGGCTGGGTTCTCTGGCAGCGGCTTGAACGAACTTGCCAGCCCACTGGATTCTGGTCACAACTCTGGAAAGGGGCAGAGGTACAGAACCCATCACTGGAATGGCCCCGATAAAGGTAATAACCAGCTATCCCATTTGAGGTGGGTACGAGACTGAACCCAAAAGCCAAGGAGTGGCGTTGCACAAACACCCATAATAGCCAGGTGGGGTGCTTACCTACAGCAGTGTAGTGCCCTTTCTAGTAGCCCCTTGAGTGAAGAACTTCAACACATATTGGGGCCAGTGATATATACTAGTGAAAAGCAGGAAGAAATTGCTTTTGAACCATTAGTAGCAGAGAGTCCCTATCAGGAGGGAAGAGCCCCTATACCTGAAGATGCATGGTACACAGATGGCTTCAGCCGTGGGAAGCTCCCAAAATGGAGGGCCATAGCTTTCCATCCTAAGACTGGGACAATATGGATGGAAGATGGTGAGGGGAAGAGCAGCCAATGGGCAGAGTTGTGGGCTGTGTGGCTTGTGATCTCCCAGGAGCCCTCCCCTATAGTTGTCTGCACTGACAGCTGTCTATCAGGGCTTGACCCTGTGGCTACCAACCTGTTACCATGACAACTGGCTGGTTGGTCACTGACCCTTTTGGGGTCAAGAATTGTGGCAAGACTTATGGGCCTGTGGTCTGACTAAAATAATTACAGTGTAGCATGTGACAGGTCATTTGCCACTGGCATCCCCAGGAAATGGTGAAGCAGATAAATTGGCCCAGTTACATTGGTTAGAAGGAAACCCTGCCTCCGATGTAGCCCAGTGGGTACATCAGCGTTTTTTGCATGCGGGGCAAAAGTCAATGTGGGCTGTAGCCACATTGTGGGAGGGGCTTGCCTTTGACCTTCGAAGAAGTTAGTAGAGCCTGGCAGGAGTGTGTCGTGTGCTCCAAGAGGGACTTAAACCGAGTTCCACAGCAAATGGGACAATAGCTAAGGGGCCTATACCCATCGTCAGGTGGCAGATAGACTATATTGGGCCTCTACCTGTGTCAGAAGGATATCTGTATGCGATGACCTGTGTCGACACAGCTACTAGACTTCTGGTTGCTTTTTCTACCCGTTGTGCAGACCAGCAGATGACCAAAAGAGGCCTGGAGCGTTTCTTTGCTGCCTATGGCTGACCACATGTAATTGAGAGTGATCAGGGCACCCATTTTACTGGACATACACTGCAAGAATGGGTGCGACAGTTGGGAATCAAGTGGAAGTTTCATGTGCCATACAATCCTACCACAGCAGGCATGATAGAGAGGCACCATGGCTTGTTAAAATCCGGACTAAAGTCAGATACCAATAGTCTACAGATAGTCAGTCCACTTATGGACCGTGCTACGGCGTTTGAATGAGAGACCCCGAACGGGAGCCCTGAGCCCCGTAGACATGTTAACACATATGGCTGCCTCCCCTATACAACTGCAAGTGCAAATCAAGGAAGAATCACTGAAGCCGAGGTTCAGCCATCAGAATAACATCTTGCTGCCAGCACCAACGGCACTGAATCCCGGAGACTCCATTGAGTGTATATGGCCTTGGACCTTTTGACACATGGAGCAACGATGGCTGGCTCTCTTGGCACCTTAGAGACAAGGTCTGGATGCTGGCCTCCTCTGTATTCCTGGAATAACAGCAGCGTGGCCCCCAAAGGTCACAGTAATATATCCCGAACGGCCAGAAGGTAGGAGCATCTTACCGGTAGTTTTGTTTTATCATTATGGCCAGTGCATGCACCTCCAGTAGCACTATATATAGACCCTTCTGTAACCCCCATGGGGAGAGGAGTAAAAGTATGGTGTACTAGACCTGGAAGGGATCCCCTCCTGCTACAGTCCTATCCCAGGACCACTCTCTTGCATGCATCCTACCTGATGGACAAGATTTGCCTACATTGGTGGCATTAAAACATGTGTCTTATCACCCCTAAAGTCTTTGTGGATTGGGAAATTCCTCTGGCTTGAGGATTATTATAATTTTTGTTATTAGGTACCTCCTCTGGCTTGAGGTTTATTATAATTTTTGTTACCTGTATCTTAATTTTTTATTATCTCTAAGTTGTTGTTATCCTCTGGTGCTATTGTGGAATCTGGTTAGAGTGCTCCAGCTTTCTTGCACAGGGACCATTGTGGAAGATGGAAAACGTGTAGATTGTAAGGTGAGAATCCTGAAGGAGTGGAATGTGGGGAAGTTGGGGTTCCTATGGCCAGGATCCTCACTGAAGTTAAACCACCTGATCATGTAACTGGCCTGTTGCTAGGCTACTGCTTCCACACCTTTAGGCAATAAGCTATTACTCTGCTATGTAGAGAGCTCGGCCCAGTGCTCTGGGCAAAGGCAGAGACGATGTTGCTCGACCTACCACCGGGAGAACAAGCCTGGTAATAAACCCTTTCACCCCAAAGATAATTCTGCTGTCATTTTCTTTGGTCGCATTGAATCCTTAGCAAACTTTCCCGGGGCTGAAACCCATTGGCAAGACACCATGATATTATAAAAAGAGAGATAATAGGTAAATACCAGTAGGTATTATCATCAGAGTTACTCCTCCACCTGTGTTTGGTGGACACACACCTGCTGAAAAGGCAGGAGGAGAGCTGTGCAGGTGTGTCCTGTCTAGGGTGGAGGCCCAGCAGGAAGGCATCAGGGTAGTCGCCTTCACTGAGAGCTAGATATATGGTCGATTCTTCTGATTTAAAATCATCCATTATATTGAGAAAACCCCAGAGAATTAAAACTACTTTTCTTGATAAATCTGTTCACCTGCTGAAGAGCAAACTGCCTTTCTTGACAGCTTTCAGCCAATTCACCCAGAAACAAAATATAAGACTCCCTTCTCCACTGACTCAATTTTGCCTTGATAAATATTACATTTGCCTATGTTTACAGATACAAACTGTAAGTGATTGATGTCGTTGGTATGTGTGACTATGCGGCTGAGTTCTAATTTACCATCTTTGAATTACTCTTTGATGCTGCTCATAAAAATGTGGCCAGTGATGGTTTCCACATGAGATACTACCTAGTGTTACTTTTATTCTCAAATCCCAGTGAACTTTTTGTACCAGTGTTAATTCACATTTCCATATAGGAATTCAGATTTTGGGTGGCTGGGTGGCAGTGGAGGTTTTTCAAAATAGAATTCACTACATGAAGACAGGTAACAGTTATAATCAAATTATAAGCAGTATATCCCCAAATAAGTATCCCAGGGAAAGTGAAATATTTATCTATCAATGATACTTTTATTACATTTATAAGTGTTATTCAAGGTATATGTAACTACATATTAAACTGTTTAACACCAACATTTTCTCCCTTCTTTGTTATAACTAGAACAGTAGAATACTGATTATGAGGGTGTTTAGTTAAATATTTAATATTTTTATAACAGTAAAAATAATTTTATTAAGTATTTAGAAATGTCAGGGACTATTCTAAGTGCTGTGGTCATAAAGATGACAAAGCTCCTTCCTGTAAGCTTCCCACAGTCCTGGTGGTAATCCTACACCAAACACCTGCTGAGACCCCTGAGTGGAAATGAGGGGTGTAGGCGCAAACTATGCATACACGGGGAAGAGAGGCTTCCTAGGAAAGGTGATATTTCAGTTGAGTTTTAAAGAATAACTAATATCTCTAAGCAACACTAGGAAAATAATCCTGGATGGAGGGACTATTGTACTATATATTCCATAAAACAAGAAACATTCTTTTTGGAGATAATGTGGGTGTTCAGTCAAATCTGGCATTGGGAAATTATAGACTGGCTTGGTAGGAGAGTGTGTGCATTGAGAGAGGGAACATAGGTTTTAGGTATGTGTTGGAGAAAAGGGAAGGAATAGATCACTCTGGTGAGTTTATAGAAACAGTGTGAAGATGTTTTCCAGATATTTAACCCTCAGAACATATTCTTTTTTTTTAATGGCCTATAAGAAAGAGAATATAGAAACTTTCTTGTATGAACTGATGTATATTTTTCATGGTAAACCTAAGTATAGATACATTAGGTTTAAATGAACTGATTGCTAAATTGCCAAATGTCCCTTTATTAATCATATTTCTTTCATTTAGGCTCTTTTTATATAAAATACCATACATTTGAGAACTTCTTATTGATTTCCCTTTTCTTATTGGAGATTTAGAGAATATACAAAACAATTTAGGGCATATGTTAAATCTCTACACCAGCCCCTTATTTTAATTTTAAATTTAGGAATTCATGATGCAGAAAAAGGCAGCTATGAGAAATATCTACATGGTCCAAAGTTGTAAACCAGCGATTCAAAAGTTTAAATTTATAAATTTCATTGTGATGCTTAGATTTGTAAAATCGAAGTATGAACAGTATTACTTGATTTGTCTACATGATTTAAAAAATATATTTGACTGGTTTCTGACTAAATAAATTTATTTGACCAGTTGTTCTGTATTGTTGTCAGATTTTAGAAAGCATACATTTAATTCTTGGTGTTTTCTAGAATAAAATAGATTCAATCACTAAATAAGAATATCTACTAAAATGCTACAAACATAATAAAGAATACCTCAAACTTTTTGATATGTCAAGAAAAAAACAAATAGCTACAATAGCATTTATTATTTTATAAAATTTACCAAGATTTCCATATTTCTTAAGTATATTAATAATTTATTAAAATCATTGTGTTTACCTTCAACTAAGAAAAATTAAAACTGACCCAAAAAACTCCATTGTGAATTTTTATTTCATGGAAAAGCTCTTTATTCCTAAATTTTATTATTCCCAACCTAACAACTAATTTTCGGTCCTTTGTAAATTTGCAGTGATAATTATAAGTGCCTAAACAATCCAATATAATACATATCAAAGTAATAGGTACAACCAAATTGTGTCGTATAAATGAAATGTATTCTGTATATCATTACCACACTACTAATAATATTCCTTTTTATTTTTTAGTGGCCCTCTTACAATGAAAATGTTTCCTAATTATACCCTAATGTTTTTTCACCCTAGTAGTTCCATGTTGTTAAGGCATGGCTAAAAATGACAGGGGAGACACTGCAAATCTCATTAGTTTTTATATCACTGAAATCGTTTCATAAGAGGACTCTTGTGTTTTAGGATGCATACTTAATTTTATTTCCTTAACTGATTTTTATATATAATCACTCATTTGAGAGAATAAATGTTTACACTTTGAGTCTAGCATCTCTTTACCTTTTGGTGTATTTTCAATCTGCAGAGATTAAAGTAGAGTCATGGTCATGTGAAGTTTTTAGAAGATTAATTGGAATAGTTAATGCAAAAAATTCACTTCAATATTGAGACAATAGTAATGAAGTTGTGAAGTCGCATGATCTTTAAGGTTTGTTTTCATTGCTGAATTATTCTGTGCCTATTTCATGCCAGGAACTTTTGTTTAGGTCTAGTAAAAGATTAATCATTTAAATAAATTGTTAATTTTATTTATGTGATCAGAGCTATGGAGAGGGGAACCACATTTTGCAAAAGATAGCTCTCATAAACTTGGAAAAGGTTTCTTGGTCATCAGTTATGAACCAGGCAATCTAAAAGCTCTGGAGAGTCCAGCAAAGATAAATCATCCAGAGTTTCTTCACTTTGAGAAGCTGAGTTACCAGATCTTGAAGATTTTTTTCCCCGGGGGCATTTTGTATACAGTGAAAGTATCAGGTTCTATCTAAATAGGGCAATGATTAATTCTGATGTGGAGAAAACATCAGTATTATACAGGCCAGCTGTATGTAGTACACATCTTGCTGTTTCAACATGCTTACCCTTCATTTAATTAACAGAGGCTGTGACAATTGAGTGTTCTTTTAGAAATGAAAACAATAAAATTAATAATAAAGCAAAAGTGTTTGTTTATGTATAAATGTATAGGAATTTCCACAGTAGAACAGAGGTCAATAGTTCACCTAGTCAGATATATTTATTCTGAGTATTTACTTCCCAAAATAACTAAGACTAGATATTTTAGAGAAAATCATAGCATTGACATAATATCACCTAATTTATAATACTCTCCTACAGGGAAAATCTCTTTTCTTCTTCTAAAGAAGAGTAATGTACTTAAAGTCATGGTAAAAATTGTTATTCTAACTGAATTATGAATAAAAATACTTTTTTTATTTAAAACATATGCTTCTTTTAATCAACTCTTGAAGAATAAAATCATTTGTCATTATGCATGTGAAATACCTGATAAAATTTAAAAGTTTAAGCAGTGCAGAAATTATTCAAAAGCAGACCTGTATATTTTTATTAAAGTAATAAACCTGAAGCCTCCAACCATATGCTGTATGATTTAAGTATGCAATAGAACTCCTCTGAGAATTATTTTGTTCCTTTGTTATTTATGTATGCTGAAGTTTTTCTTAGCAAAAAGTAGGTAGAAGCACTTTCAAACTAAAGAATAAAATTTAAATAAAAATTAAAAAAAATTAAAAGTAACTATGTACTATGTAAAATAGAATAACAATCTATCTTTTTCATTTCTTCCATAAGAAATGGATAGTCTAAATGCTCACAGAAGATAAATTCTGAGGAAGAAAAAATATTTAAATTTGAATATGCTTTTGGATAGTGGAAATAGAATTAGTTTTCCAAAGCCATAGATATTTGGTATAAATACAGTGTATCCTGTGAGTCTGTAACAGAAATATAGTAGGCTATGGATAAAGTGAAGGTTCCTGTGGCCAGGATTCTCAACTGCCCTGGTCGGCTAGGTCACTACACATGTGTGGGCAATATGTGGTTGTTGACTCTATATAAAGAGCTCTTCCCAGTGCTCTGGGCGACACAGTGGCATGGCTGTAGGGATTCAGAGCTGCAGCCAAGGACAGAGACTGAGACAGCTGTGGGGGCAGAGAGGCAGAGACCAGCTTGCTGCATGCAGACTTGCTCTGAGTGGACGGTGTTCTAGTGGTTGACCTGCCACCATGGAAATAAAGTTGGGTATAAATGCTTTCACCCCAAGAACATTCTACTGTCATTTCTTTGGTAACATTGAATCCGTAGTGAACTTGTTTGGGGCTGAAAACCATTGGCAAGACAATTGGCAGTAGTTGGCAGGATTTATTGTTGACCAGGGAAAAGAAAAGGCTGCTCTCATAGGAGTGTTTCAGCCGGCTGCACCTGTGGATGGGGAGCCATTCAAATATTCCCCAGTGGACATGTACTGGGAAGGGGTGGAGTACTGGGGTCCACCCCAAGAGAAAGAAAATTTGTTGCTGACTGAAATGGCATCTCTACAAAGTGCTGTGGAAATGATAAAGGACGTCATGGTAGCCTGAGAAGAAGCAGCAGCACACAGGCTGCCAGGTGCTGTGCGGCAAGAGAATGATGTAGTGGAGCCATCAGCCCCAGAAATGGAGGAGTGGGGGTTTGACGAACAGGTGGGGGTGGAGGCCCTGCCCATGCCTGAGGTATCAACCCCTCCTCGATTGAAGCCCCACCTGGCTGAAAGCTGGTGGAGAGCCCAAA